>LLEY01000175.1:0-121274 GCA_001414485.1 Calycina herbarum | reverse complement strand
GAATTCCAGTGGAACTTCCATGGAAACCCTATTTTTTATGGAGTCTTCCATAGATTTTTAAAAAAGGAATGGAGTCTTCCAATGTATAGCTGTGGAACTTCCATGGAATTCCAGTTGCCGACCACTGTAATTGATATTTATCAATTTTACTCATTTTGAGTCACTTCTTCTGATTCACTTTATTAACCCAGATCTTTTGAGTAGCTCATTTTGAATGAATATTGTTCAGATGACAAAGACACTGACATAGCGAAGGAGAACAGTATACTACTTTTAATGTGTTAGCTTATACAGTACCTATTGATTATAAACCGATATGCTGTTCTTGATTAACTTGATTCTGAAAGTACCAATTCATAGTGCAATTTGGGTTTGGTTTGGGGCTGGACAGTGGACACGGTTATGTGTATGGAGCTGGGGTTGGAAATAAAGAGGTCTTGACTTTGGATGCCTTTGTTTGTTGGATGGCGTTGTGAGGCTTGGTTTCGGGGAATGCATATTTTTATGGTAATGATATATCTTCCTTTTCACTTCCAGGGTTAAGAGTCGTACTTCAAAGGTACATTCAAAATAGACACCGGTACTTTTCTCTTGGAAATAGCACTTTACGACGGGTTTACAGTGAGATTGATGTACATGTATGACTATCAAACTTTTTAGTTCTGTGTAGATGAATTTTGGTATGAGAGTTTCGGGTACTGTTTTTCGATCCTCTCTTGAAACGGACCCCTTTCGACTACTTGCTATATATCGATAATCTCTAGATCAGCCTTACAGCAGTTTGAGATGGGTTGGGACAGCTTGCACAGAGAACAGTGTCCACAACCATTGTAGCGAGTTCGTGTTTTCCGAGGATTGGTACGAATGTGTTCTCATGAAGGAGGATTACGAACTCATTTTTGGGCTTCCTAATACACTTCTGGTTGTGTTGGTGGTTAGAGCTGGTGGTGGTCCAGCACACTTGAATTTTTCCCTTCAATATAAATAACAAATTAATATTAAAAGAAAGGGTGGCCAATTACAAAGTGGCTTGGACAGTTCTAGAGATAGTGAGATGAAAATTGCTTATTTGTTATCTCTTACAATGATCCAGTAAGATGTTAGCATGCATGTGGTTGGCGGGCGGCCCTTGAGGTTGCATTGCATATTTTCTCGGGCTACATCGTGAAGAGGGGTATCTCCAAAAGATTTCTCACCATTACGGTCCTTGTGACGAGAGAAATCCCCTTCCATTTTGCTGGAGCCTTTTCCCCCGCGAATACAATGGAATCTGACCAAGAGCCCTCTGGAACGATTGGTGAGACACTGGAACAGGACCCGCCAGCAATTATCAGTGGTGCAGCGGCAGAAAATCAAGACACGAGCAGTGAAAACAAGTTGCTTGACGCCATTAAAGAGGGTGATTTTGCTGCCGTCAAACGATGCCTAGACGAAAATGCCGATATCAACTCAATACCATCACACGAGAAGCTTTTCAGCGCCACGCCACTTTCATGGGCTGTCTGTTACGGTCGCGAGGAAATCGCTATTGAATTATTAAACAGAGGCGCCGATTTCAAAGAAAAATCTTCCGATGGATTGACGCCTTTGAACTGGGCTGTTCGTCGAAACCAGAAGGAAATTGCGGCCGAATTGTTGAAGAGGCTTGCCGACACGGAGAGGAAGCAAGAACTTAGAGACACACCCTTATGGCGAGCGGTTGCCAACGGGTTTGATGATTGTGTGAGATTGTTGCTCGAGAACGGTGCAGATGTCAACGCCACCAACAATAGAGGTGTATCAATCCTCCACTTAGCAGTTGCCAAGAAATATACTGCCTGTGTGGAAGTGTTACTCGAAAAAGGCGCGGATGTCAACATCAAAAACGCTGAAGGGGTGTCCGTCCTTCACCAAGCAGTGAAATCAGATGATTTAGAAATTTCCAAGGTTCTGCTTGAGGCATTACTATCAGAGGAGGACAGGAGGGCGATAAGAGCTTTCAGCTTTATAGATGAACTTCCTGACGATGCCTGGGTTGTTCCTCCACGCAAGAAAAAGGGCAAGAAAAATAAACGGTCGCGTTCCACACGTATTTCTTGTAGTAGCTTGAATGAAAGGGATGATTCAGGAGAAACGCCTCTACTCAGAGCAGTTCTCAACCGTTCTCAAGAGATGGTACGACTTCTTGTTTCGGCGGGGGCCACGCTTGGATCCTTTGACATGGAAGGAGACTCGGAACTAGCAAGAGCAATTTATGATGGAAGCGAGGAAATAGCGAAACTGCTTGTCAAGCTGCTTGTTGAAGATATTACCATATGGGGGGCTATCAAAGTTGACCATAAAAATTGTACAGGCATGACTGCCTTCCTCTGGGCTGCTTATAAAAACAATGTATCGATTGGTAAAAGATTGATCAGTTGTGGAGCAGACATATCAGGGGCAGACGAAGACGGTATGACAGCACTCCATTTCGCAGCCGAACGAGGATACGTGGATTTTGCAGAAATGTTATTTCCAGTGGATTCTAATAGTAGAAAATCAGTATTTAGCTCATGGCATGATCCAAAAGAGTCCCTCATAATCGAAGCTAGGGAGTCACACGGACATACCCCCTTGTTATCTGCTTTGAGTAGCCCTTGGTATCGAGAACATTACGCACAAAGCAAAAGAGTAGTGCAATTGCTGTTGGATCACGGGGCCAGGCCCGACGCCAAAAACAAGAACAAGCAGAATGCTTTGCATTTGGCTGTTCTCCACGAATTCACTGGCGTCGTTGAAATGCTATTGCCGAGAATGATTTTTAAAGGTGTGTGTGCCAAGGATCAGGACGGCAATACACCACTACACTTGGCCTCCCGGGCAGCGGAAGATTCAGAAACGCTCGTGGAGTTGATACTGAATTATGGGCATATGCCCCATGAAGCGCTCACCACAAAGAACTTGAAAGGCGAGACAGCTTTGGATTTGGCTATCGGGAAAAGAAATTCCGGTGTTCTACAGCGGCTCGTTAACTACGGCATTGATGTGCGATATAGTAGTAAGTTTGGGGAGGAAAGGCCAACCGTGGAGGATTTTCCCCAACTGCAGCTACTGGCCATAGAGGAGATCTTGCGAGAGAATGAGCAGAGCTGGACACTGATTGATCTTTCGGCGACATTGAACTGGTCTGCTCGCAATGGTAGGGAAAATCTCATGAGAAAGATCTTATCTACAAGAGATTACGTCACAGAAAACTTAGCCAAAGACGTGATATACTGGGCCGCTGTTGGTGGGCAAAGTGAAATGGTTTCATGGTTGTTCCAGGAGTATGGGGAGTACGTCCTGTCGAATATCACTGGATCGAGAGCAATCCAGGCTGCAGCTATAAACGGTCATGATAACACGGTGAGGGAATTAATTCGAAATCTCGTTAGGCTTGACGAAAACACATTCTCGGTCGGCAAAAAGGAAGAAGAAGGATTTCAAGTTAGCACCGCTGAATTTGGCAGTACTAGAATGCGCACAACAGAATGGACCCCCCTCCACTGGGTAGTCAACTACGAACCTGAGATAGCGATAGATATCATTCGCCACATGTTGATGAATGGAGTCGATCCAGAGGCTAAAAAGGGAGGACTGTCAGCAAGAGAAATGGCCATTTATTGGGGAAGAAGTCCTGAAATCCGTTCTAAAATCCTTGCTCTTCTTCAGGCACCCCTCAGAGTAACTCGAAAAGCACCACAATTAGAAGAACCTTTTGTTGGTGCTGGAACAGCAATAGAGGAAGTCTGTAAACGATCTCCAGCAAACATCATTGACTTTTGTACAACAAATGGCAGCAACTGGTTAGTCAAATTTTAGCACCTGTTTTCTTCATTAGCAGTGAAGTAACACAGACTGACTCGGTTTTTCAAATATTAGCACACTGGAGAGTAAGAGTACCGTCTACGACATCATATATAAACGAGAATCCGGACCTGGCGCAGTCATGAAAGAAGCAAGAGAGGTATGGTCACTTGACGGAATGGATTTGAAGCATCATTTTAGATGGATACACCTTCCAGCAAACAACGTAAGTGATGCCCCTTAGTACGGCAATATTCAGTCTGTTGATATTGTTTTCTGAATAGTGGACTTGGGCGGAGGTAGGTTACAGGCCCGAAAGTTCATAACGTTGGTTGACTAAACGAGCAACTAGGATTTAGCGAGAAGGATCTACTCCGAGCCTACAAGAACTAACACTGGATACACTCGCGTTAAAAACTTCATGCAAGCATATCGTAGAGAGCACAAAGGGAAGCCATTTTGCCGATTCATGTACCCAGCTCTCAGTGTAAGTTCCCTCGGACACTTAAAAACGGAGCCTAATGGGGTTTTCAGTTTGAAAGAGAGGAGTTTCCCTCAGCCGAAGGTGATGCCATCTCTACGTTGCACCAAAAGCTATCAGTTCACCCCGGAGTTGATGTGAAGAATCGACACGAAAAATCTGAATCGTAAGCTACAATGTGGTGGATTTTATAGCAATGTGAAAATCCAACCCCCCCTCTTCCCCCCCAAAAACAGACGTTCTTTGTATAAGAAATCAAGAATGATCAAGCATGCTGATCTCCTGGTCATCTTAGGCGTAATCTACAAAATTTGCGCGGTTCCATTCCTCATAATATGTCAGAGCAACCTGCCAATGAAAATTCAGTTGGTGACTTTCTAACTCAAATTGAGCCGTAAGACTTTATTTTCGAACTTCAAAGCATCATATATTTGCTAATTTGCCCACCAGAATTATAGTGGACGAAAATTCAGAAAAGGCACCTAAGGTTCGGCTCAGAGTTATAAATAAAGAGCTAACTAGGAAAGAAAATGACAATCCTGCTCCCGATGTTTTTAGCTGGGGGGAAAACGTAGTTGTTCCTGATCCCTTTGCACAAGAAAACAAAAATCCCCAAAAGAAAGCCAAAAAAGGCATAGAGTCCTGGGGTGTAAAACCCGCACTTAGCGGAATCAAGATGTCAATTTGTGTAAGTGTTCTCGTTTCACGTTTCTGGAAACTGGCACTAATTTAGTTACAAGATCCCCTTCCTAACTTTTCATTCTGTCTCTGGTCATAGAACTTTACGACAAACAGTTCGACTCATAGAGGAGGCCAAGAGACTGCAGGTCAAAAAGAATGAAAGTCGTGCAGCATTAATCTCTCCCGTGGTCACAACTGAGATTTCCTTGGGTCAGGAAGAGCGAAGAACTGCTGAACGGGTGCAGAAAAACGAAATCCGGAAGCTCATTCTTGAACTCGAAGTCAAGAAGGGACTCGAGCTTCTGGAAAACACAAAGACCAACCTATATGAGTATTTCAATGATCGCTGGAGTCAAATTAAAGACTCCAATGAAGAGGAAAGATTGCGTTCTCTCCGTGTCATACACCTCACGATGAGAAGGAACGTCGAAAGTAATGCTCCCGGTATCATGGAATGGTTGGAAAGACTTTCTGATGCCATTTCAATATGTAGCGGTCTACTCTCAGAGAACGAGGATCCCAAATATGAACTCCTTTTAGAGAATTATCTAAACCCCCAAGAGGAGACCGGCCTTCATCCATCTCGAACACTAGATCAGTATTACTACTCGGCTTTGGCAGATACAAGTCGGAGAGACGTCGACCAGGTAGTAAGACGGTATCAAGCGAGAGCTGCAGCAGCTCAGTGTCGCCAGGAAGCAGAGCAAGCGGTGATAAGTAAAGAGCAAGAGGGGATACATAGTGTGGGCGCGAGCAAGAAAACGAGGAAGTTTGAACAATCGAAGCTCGATGACGAAAAAAATCTCACACCGCACTGGGAGGACGACCCCGATGCACAAATTTGTATGGTTGATCAGCTTTGGCTTTGGGTACTAGATGATGGTAAGTAAAATTTCGATATGAATCTCGCGTCACAAAACGATAGGGGTAGCGAGGCATGTCTGAAACCCCGTCAAAAACACCTTTTTCATTCTTGATTCCGGAACAGTGTTTAACAAAACAACCCCCATCGGGTGGAGGGGCTTGAGATAATTAGAATTCAAAACTCCTCGTTATCCTAAGCCTCCTGATGCGCTAAAATGAAGTTCCTAGACCTTCTAATACAATTTGTCTCATGGACAGAGAATCTTACTATACTCAACTGACTTATATTCTAGAAACAATCGTGACATGCTTTCCCCCAAGCGCTGGACCACAGAGTAAAAACAAAGGGGGGGTGGAGTTACTCGATCGAATCCGCGAGCACATCCGCGACGATACACGCCCCCATATATCATCAGTGTACCACTTGGCAACTATCATCACAAGCCTTTCAGTACGATTCGTGGAAGAATGCCAACTACAGTCTAAAGACTCGCTCCTTCATACTTTTGCTAGTTCAATTGGAACAGTTGTAAGTATTATTTTACGTCCGGATGAAAATTTGTGCAAACTAATGTTTCATTACAGGCAGATGAAGAAGTAAAATGCTTTGAAAACTTCAGACTGGATATTTCACAGTCCGGAAAGAGCCAGTCGAAAGTAAAGAAAAGAACGACTTTTAATGATACGGATACCTACAGGGAGAAAATCCAGAAAGAGATCCAAGAGCGGGTAGACAAGGTTTACCGCGAACGATACCCAGACTCAAAAACCGAAGACTTCCAAGAGGAAGTTAGAAGGTTAGGAGCGATCAAGTCCCGCGAGGATGAGTTAGATGTTGTCGAAGTGGATATCCAAAAAGAAATAATGTTGTTGGAGGAGATCAAAGACATTCGAGACGAGTTGAACATTTTAAAAAGCATCTTCGAGGACCAAAGGAATTTGCTGAATAAACTATTCACACTTGTCAGAGCTTCTCACCTTGAGGGACGAGAGGCAACGCAGACGGATATCATTGTCGATTATTACCAGGAGAGAAGTGATATCAATCTCAGGCTTGAGAAAGTTCACAAAATGGAAATGGATGCTAAGATTACTTACGATTCGGTATTTTCTGGATACTCGGTTTTTTTTTTGGCGAGTTTCACTAATGAGTCTTGCGCAGATAAATCATCTCCTGGATCTTAAACAGAAAAATGCAAACTTATCCGAAGCTGTCCAGGCCCGAAAGCAAGCAGAGCAAAGTGCACAACAGGGTAGAACAATTCTAGTCTTTACAATCGTTACAATTGTGTTTGTAAGCTGGGAGCTCCCCTCTAATATTTCCAATGCTTATACTCAACAGCTACCCCTTTCCTTCCTTTCCTCGTTCTACTCTCTGAAGATCGAATCATTCCCACGCCAAGGAAATGACTCCCTATTTCCAGATACATGGATCTTCTCGAGAATCTGTAAGTTTTCAACTTGACACTGCCTGGGAGACGACAAGAGCTGACGAACATACAGTCGGCACCTCTGCAGCCCTCGCCATTCCATTAATCATTCTCGCTGTTTACGTCAATGATATTCTTAAATATTATCAAAAGAACTTGCAACGGAGAATTTCAAGTATATGGATTGGTTTCAAGGGATTCTTTGTCCACCAACCACAAGCTACCGATTCCCACAAAAGAAAACCAAAAAGTTCGAGAGGGAAGAGGGAGAAGTGGGGGCTCAAATTGCTTGCGTCTCGAAAGAAGGAACGGCTTCCAACTATTGAAGACGGGAAAAACAGATAGGGAGCAAGAATATTGTGCGTGTAGTGTTCTCACACCAAGAGGGAAAAAGTACTGTCTTGTGTTCCAGCACTTACGTACGAAAGCAGGAGACACTGGCAAGCTTCCATCCATTTTTCGCTGGATCGATTCAGGATTTCCAGACAATCCTAGAGCAACTCTCAAGTCTTGGATCAAACAATCAATCGTTGAAGCATCAAAAAGCAGTATTTCCTGAATAAATTTACTGAGTGACCCTGCTATTATTCTCATCGATATCCCGTAAAGCGTAACCTTGTTTGGACTTCGATGCCGAGGAAGCAAGATTGAGGAAGGAAATTGAGAGACTGTTCATAAAGGATTAGAGGGCGGAAGACAACCCAATTACCGTATTTGGTATAATTTTCCAGTAGTAGGGTCATATAGTTGAATAACACATCGGTGCCAACTCGCTTAAACAATTAGCTATAAGCGGTTTTGATTACATTATCTGCAACTTCAAAAGCAGTTACTACATTTAACACCAACAGTTATTCAGTCCTGAAAGCATTACTGAAGCAAGTAGTGGCAATATTATGGTATTTCCTTAGCCGAAGGAAACTGTTAATTACCTGACTCGCAATGGACAGTGAAGCGGCAGTAAACCCTAACTCGCTAGCCCTAAAGACTTGGGTCAATTTAGAATATTAACTTAGGTGAGCTAGACTTAAATGTCCGGGTTACAACTTGAAATATCACCACAAAGTTGGAACAACAAGAAATATGTACTGCTGTCGGGAGAGTCGAAGTTTTGACTGGAACTAGGTCATGTGATACTAATATCACATGACCTTTGCCCATAAGCAGCAAACTAAGCTACAAACTTAAGCTAGAAAGTAAGCGCTGACAAGCTATCACAAAGAGTCTTATCCAATCAGTAGTGCTGGACTAGCAGACAGCTTTGTGGCGCCGAAGTATCCGATGATGACTTCATGACCACACACTTTGGGTTCCCCAGATGTTTTGTCTAGTCACCCTGACTAGTAACGTTTTTCAGATTCTGGGGCGATCACTTACCCTGTACTATAGTCTGTTCTGTATCTCAGGTAGGACTAATTTTTCCGTTTCGATTTTCTGTTCGAGGCAATTCAGAATCAATCTATCAACGGATTTTGATTACTTCATGGCCCCATCTTTCAATTCCCCTGTCTTTCTTTCCATGTCACCTTGGACACCTCAACTCCCGAGTCCAGAAGCAGTCAGAAAAATGATAAAGGCATGAAAATCGACCGCAGATCGATGGATCGGTTTCTGCTTGCACACAACACGTCTCAGGTTGTGGCCCTGGCGATCAGGGCACGGATCGACATGTGAGCGCTTCGGGGTTTTTGTCAGTCGAGGATGGTGCTTGTTGTCACTTAACTCCGAGGGTCTCTTTTGTTTATGAATGGTGAGATGTGCGAGGCGAGACAGGGTGAGGTGTTTTCTTACAGGATTCGTGTTTTAGTCAGTATGTTGCAAGGTGTATCTACCCGAGAGGCCATGTCTCGAGCCGTAGAAACATGGAAGGAGGAAACAATGGTGATTGTAAAACATATCAAAATTCTTCCACCGGGTTTGGAGAACTTCGAAGGACTTCCACAAAGTTGGGATGTGGGGTGTACTAAATCGGTCTATGAAGATTCCGAAGATCCGAGAAGGTGCCCAATAGTTACTTGCATCTGCTTCTCCATCATCCAAGCCAATGAGGTAGTCGAGGTAGTTTGTGGGTAGCAATGATGCAAAGCATGTCATCTTTATTTGTGGAATTCTAGATCGTCTGAGAAAGGTGTCGTCTGCTGGACCAATTGGCAGAGGTCCTAAAAGAGGAAAACCGGGGTTGACTGGCTCGTACTGGGGAAACTTGGCAGCCCTTTATCTTGAGGCTAGGAAGGCTAGATTTCACCGGCCAGTTTGTATCTTGTACAAGAGCTTTAGGTCCGAATACAGGACTGGTGCATTGCAGCGCTGTACGGCTACTCCGCGAGGGAGAGCTCAAATAGTGAGATAAGTAAGCGAGCAGAAACATGTGGGTTTATGTTGAGCTTTTCAAAGCCCGTGATGGGTTGCGTGTTGTTTTGACCGACTACCCAACCCTGGGTTAGCTTTTCCTGCCTATTGGACCAAGGTTATAAAGAGGCCAAAGCAGGCAGCGAACACAGCCAATAATAATTGTGGTGGAGGCCAGCTTCGAGGTATTTTGAGGTCCAAAAAGTTTATCGGGGTTTTATGGACGGGGAGTAAGCTCGGTACATCCTTGCTTGGCTGCTCGGAACGATGAGGTAGGTAGTGGCAGAAAGGAACCCCGTGGAGAAGCTTCATAGAGTAGCCGTACGCTACCTGAGTCCTGACGATGGTCTTGCAAGATGTACTAGTAGCAACGTGGTAGAGGTGTTTTGGCGGTGCTTAGGGAGTGCTAAGATCCCTCTTTGACACTTATTCAAGACGCAAACGGAACAGACCTCCCTCCACAGTCCGGCAAGTGGAAGCCCTTTGGTGGTGTGAGCCGGAGGGACTTCGCAGTACCGTAGCGTACGTAGGGTAGGGTAGGGTAGGGCTCGTTGGCGTAGGTCGTAATTCTGCCCTCAAGCACAATAATTTCTCTGTCTCTCCTGAAGTTTTAAAAGGTTTAAGACTTGGGAAACTCTCCGTAAATTGTTGTGTTGTTCTAAGTTCTTTGCCCGTGGCCTGGTCGCAGAAAGTGCCACTGAAGTCCCAGTTCGGAGGTGGTCAAAGAGCTCACTCAGGTCTTGCTGCGGCCGATCCACCCTCACAACTCACCCCATTCGCTGCCCAGCTGTCTCTTCAACGCTTACCACACCTAAACACACCTGCCTACGCACCACCTACGTCGACCGATCTTCAGACTCGACCTTCTCTCCCTTACAACCACCACCCAATAACCCTCCTCGACCCTCCTGGATCCCTCGACAGCTTCGACGACGACGACGACAACGGCATCGTCGAGTTGTCTTCTTCACCATGAACAAGCTTGCCAATATGCGGCATTGGTCCGAAAGGATGGGCCCCGGCTTTGGAATGGGCAGACCTAACATGAACATGACGGCCATCGCCCCTCAGCACAAGACCGTCTCCAACGGCACCACGCCCATCCTCTCACCCACCCGCGAAGATGCACACATTCACTACTCCTTTAACGTTCCCTTCTCGTCGGATCTTGCAGGTCCCAATACGGAGGATATTCTATACGCGACGAATGGGGCGGTACTGCGATGGACGCACCCTGAGGACGCGCCTGATGATGTGCCAGTGCACAAGCTACCAGTACACAAGCAGAACGAAGAGAACCTGAGGAAACTCTGCGACGATATCACCAACTCGCCACTCACGGTTGAGGCATATGTCAGAATAGCAGAACCAAGAAGGGTCAAAGGACAGGTTACGAATGTCTGTCTGGCCGGAAGCCCGGAATTGGTCCACAAGAGTCGAGAAACCATTCTTAACGATACTCCATTAGCACTGGTAAGATTTTTAGATGTCTAGGACTTGGGTTGTACTGACAAAACCTAGCGGTGTACTATCGTCGATATCGACGGGGAATTGGTCATTGACTCGGAAGCGACTGCTCTCAAGTCTCATGTGGTGGACCATCTCGATCAGATTTCAGCATTCTGTGGAGTCGATATATTCCTTCTCGGACCAAAGTTCGCCTCATTATCGGAGGGCTTGAATAGCAATGGTGATGCAGGACGGGATCACCGCTGGAGAGTAGCTATTTATGGGGACATGGAAAGTGCTGAGCATGCAAAGACAAAAGTCTTAATATTCATTGATAGACTTGTGAGTATATATGGTTGACCTCTACTTGAGGCGCTTGTCTAATTAAAATAGCTTGGCCGTGTCGTTGATGGAACGATGCTCGAACTCTCCCTCCACACAGTCGTCTGTGGCCGGTCTCGAAAAAACATCAAGGTTATCGAATCAGCAACGAACACGGCAATTTACTTCCCACCTCCATTCTCACAAGTTTACAGATATTGTCCGGCAGGAGCACAGAGACGTAACCCGGAGGAGATCTTCATCACTGGCGATACCCCACAGAACATCACAGCGGCGAAGCAGAAGATTCATGATTTGGTTAGTCGTACGAGAGTCTTCATGAAAGATGCCGTAGTCGCGGCTGCCAAAATCGACAGCATTCTGTTAAGCAGACTTGACAAGGTTCGCAAAATCATGGAAACGAATGGCACATTCATCCAATTCCCGGCATTGGCATCGACTCGCAACATGATCCGAATTCAAGGGGTGGAAGGGTTACATGTTGAGCGGACTGTCAGGGACATCATGTCACTCGTAGGGCTCCCAGGAATAAGTTGCACGGACTGTTGCTAACATTGTTTTTAGACCGGGCAATTTTATAGTGCATCATGGTGGATCCAGCAAGCGGATACCATGCGCATGCCCTCCAACTTCGAAATTCGAACCATGCTCTTCGATATTTGCGCCAACTCTGATGCCGATATATCTTTTGATAAGCTAACATTTTCTATTACCGGTTCCGATGATGCCGTGAAAGCTGCATTGATGGTCATTTCTGAGATCAAATTTGTTGCCCGTTCTCAATACCAAATTCGAGTCAAAATTGAGTTGGCCAATGAACACAAGGAATTTGTTAGTGGCAAGAAAAATGGCAAGATTAACAAGATCATGGGACAAAGTAGCGTTCAGATCATCTTCGACGGCTTCAACGAGTACAACTTCAATATCGATGTCTGCGCAGGAAATTACGAAGCCATGAAATCTGGGTTAATGTTGGTTGAACAAGAAATGCCCGCGTCGATTTCGTTCCACGTCCCAGATCAATATCACAAGCGTATTATTGGCATCGGAGGACAGCATATTCAACGCATCATGAAGAAGCACTCTGTCTTTGTCAAATTCTCAAACGCCATGGACCGCGGTGGCGTTGGTCGGGAGGATGATGATATCAAGGTTGACAATGTCATCTGCCGTACTCCAGCTCGTAACGCTCAAAACTTGGAGCTTGTCAAATCCGAAATCCTGGACATGGTCGATCGAGTCGATTCGGAATTCACATCCCAAGTCGTCAATGTTGATCGGCTTTATCATAGACAACTTATCGCCCGTCTTGGCCAGATTGAAGAACTCGAGAAGAAATGGAACTGTAGAATCCAATTCCCAAGCACAGAACAAGCCAGCGACGATGTGACAGTCAATGGTCCGGAATGGCAAGTTCCTCATTGCGTCGACGAGTTTCTCGGAATGGTCCCAGATCACCACGAACTTGTTCTTGCTCAATCACCTGAGTTGAAGACGTTCCTCAACTCAAAGCAGTTCAAAGAGGATCTCATTCCCAAACTCAAGTCGCAATATGTCGTCGAAGTGCAGGTCAAGGAAGACGAGGCTGAACGCACAGAAGATGGCGGGCCTACCACAACATTGCTCTGGACTTTCACTAGAAACAATGCTGGTGGTGTGCGAGATGCCATAGATTTCTTGGCCACAAATATGGCCTCTGCCAGCATCGAAGTCACCGTTGTTAAGGGTGCAATTCCACGTCCAAAATCGGATTCCTTCGAAGAATCTCTCCAATTCTTCGACTCGAAACTTCTCCAGCACGCTCCTGCCCCAGTTTCCACGGATTCTCCCACAAGATCCGCATTTGGCGATGATGTTGCCCGTGAACGAAGCACCATTTTCGACAAACTCCGCAAGCCCGGTAGCATGTCTTCTATTTCTTCATTTCTTGATCGTCGCAAGAATAGCTCCCAATCACCCGCAGGATCCTTCTTCAAGAACGGCTCAAACAACGTTTCCAAGTCTTCTTTGATTTCAATAGAGTCTACTAGAAGCTTCAACGCGGACCGCAATCCTTGGAACGATAGCGGTGTCAATTTGCCAGAAGACGACACTACTCCTTGGCCAACACGTCAATTTGGCAATGGAAGTGGTAGCAGCCACGACCATAAGTCCTTACAAATCCAACATCCAGGTGACACCACACCAAAACACACCATGCGAGGCTCCACTGACAGTGGCCGCCCATCTACTTCCAATTCTACTCACTCAGGATACCCAGGCCCTATTGGGCCACCGCGTTAAATGATCCCCTTGTTTCCTCTATTTCCTAGAGTCATGGATATATACCCTGGCGCGCAATACCCCAGATACCAACTTGTGCTTTTGTTTTTTATTCCTGTTTTGCGTTGCGCTTGCGTTTGATTGCTTCTTTTTTTTTCTTTGCGATATGTGTTGGTTGCTTTTTACCCTGAAAGAAAAAAGCAAAGCACCTCCCGGCGTCCTCGTCATCGACAATTTTTTTGAGATTATGATACAGAGATAGAAGAAGCATGCGTCGTCGTCATCGGAAAGAGGAAAGGGAATACCAATTTGATTTGGCTTGTTGTTTTTAAGGGTGCTTTGAGGCGCGAGATCGGAATTTTTCTTTTTCTTTTTTATTTCGTTATTCTTCTCTACTCTTTTGTTTCTTGTCAGCGAGTGGGTGGAGGTGGAGGGGAAGTTGGGGTTGTGGAAGGTTGGGTTTGGTGGATTTTACTTCGCGGCTTTGGCTTTGGATGAAGGGACGAATAACACTACTGGGTTAGGGGATTATGAAATGGGTTTGGTGGTTACACAGCGGGGGAAGGGAATCGCAACAGTGGGTGCATGTTATGATACCCTATGCCACAGCGAAGAATAAAAAAAGTTTTCCTTTGAAACAGCGGCTAGTGATGTCTTATTTTGCAATTTCCAGAATGACAAAGCAAGTGGCCATTAATTACTTCCAACCATATGTATACACAAGCTTTACTGATCGCCGTGTTGCAGAGCACCATGTATATCTAGAAGCAAAAACTGCATTTTCAGATCAGTGTATGCTGTGGAAGACCATTGGCTGATATTGGGAAGAGTGGGGAAGCTGAAAATTTAAGCGAGATACATACCCCTTAAGTCTGGAGAAGATAACTTTCCAAACCAGTGGTGCGTTTTCGTGACCCACGGTACTTCAAAGGCGCTTAGAGACTTTGGGAGAATTATTTCAAGTGTAAATGAACGAGATTTGTTGAAAAATATGAGTTTGGAAGAATTGAATTCTTCAGATGAAGTGTATGAAGAAACGGGAAAGACCAATTGTTGATTGTGGATCTGGAATTAGGTTGATACATTGCATTTTCATGGATATTTATCAAATTTTGAGCAAGTGAGTGATGTTTGGATATAACAGTCTGGGATAAGTTCAAATTGTTCAAAGTGCTTAGGATAATTCACAAGTATGCTAGAAAGTTGGAAGAACGAGGGCTAGGTAGGCAGGTACGAACGGAACGATTTACTGCCACTTTTAAATGTCCATCGCGAGCCTGTAACGAAAAAGAGTGAATAAAACCTCGGATAATTACAAGAGCTTTTAAAAAGAGGGCAATAGCCCAAACGCGAAAGCATATCTACGCTATCAATGCCATAACTCAATTCTCTTCGCAACTCCACACCTTTCTCGGTTTTCTCCCATATCCCCCGAAAGCAATAGCTCGTTGATGAGCCGTATTAGTATCCCCCAGCAGAACCCAAACCCAAACCCGCGAACCCATCCCAGAAAACCATACCACAAAGCGCCACCCAAAGAACCATAATAGACATCCTAAGCACAAAAGGTAAGAGTACAATGGCATCTCGATACCGATGACATGTAGCCCCCAATCCATGAACCATCAACACTACCAACAGCACAGCGAAATCCCGTACCCGAACTTCTTTATGATAGACCTGGACACTGATATGGAGGATTTTCGTGCTTGCGGGGAATACTTCGATCCAAAGGAAGGGAGGTAAGTGCTGTAGATTTTCTGGAGAGCGAGCTTTTGAAGACGAATTTCGGCGTACAGGTCGGGTTCGGTCCAGAGGGTTCGTGGACGGGGATGGGATCTGAGGACGAGGGTTGGGTTTGGTGGGGAGATTGCGAGGGTTCGAAAGGATTTGTGTTGGTTGATGGAGGCGGACATGGTGATTCTTGTCTCGAGAATGTGGTTGGGAATAGTGCGACGAAAATGGGTGGAGAGTAAGATAAACCAAAAGGAGTGGTTAAGAAATGGAAGGCAGACGACTAAAAAGAAGTGGTTGAGAAATGAAATGGGAGACAGACGATATAAAGGAAGGCAAGAACAGATTCCACCCCGGATCCTCCCTGTCTCGTTCCAGCACTCAAGGAAAGCGCGACCCGACCCCCATCGCGACTTCCTCGCTTAACCAAAAAGCCCCTTCCAAAAATTTCCCCAAAAAATACACTCTCTCCCTTTCCTCCTTGCTCCTACCCCAGCCCTCAATAAGAACAAAAACCAAAAGGTTCGGCCACTATCCATCACTTGATGGGGCGTACTCCTTATTAAATGCTTATTATATAGCCTTATATCTCTTTCTAAATATCTTCCCCCCCCCGGGGTAAATGTTTAATAAATGGGTATATGGCAGGTCATCAGTCATCAGTCATTAATCGTAAAGTCGTCATAGTTTAGCGTCATCGCGGACCTTTACATGGTGGTATATTTTGATGTGGTGGTGTGGTGTTTGCAACTCGGCCAGGCGGACAGGCTCTCGGTGAGTTGGTTTGTCGATGTATGCATTCTGCTTATTGCACCATATGAAATAGAATTTGTGGATGGGGATTTGGGTTTATCCTCGGGCGATGGTGGGGAGAGGGGAGTGGAATGACGAGTACATATATCGGGTGGTTGGGGGGAGTGGTTGCTGGGTGATGCATTCGTTGGTTGTTGCAGGGGTGACTTTGGAGTGCTTGCTGTACTTCGTTGAGGTCTCGGGGCTTGGTAGGTAACGACTGAATGTTGTATCTGTCGCCCCATGGAACTTCAAATAACTGTTTGGTGTATGTCGCAAACATCCATCTGGGATAAACGGAAAGTGTACATGAGAGAGGGAAGGAAACCTGGAAGTACTAGAAGACAGCCCTGACTTCGGAGTCACTTCATTCATTAACACAGGGAAGGAACGACCCAATTCTGAAACCCGAAATCTATTGGTTGGCATTCCTCTAATTTGGAAAGTGCAAGCACCCTGAGCAGAAATACGTTTAGGGAAGGCACGACCACATCACTTCCTGAGGCAGAGCACAAACTAAGGCAAGACCTCGGAAGAGTATCCCAAGTCGCACGAGAGGAAGCAAGACACCTGTAATCGTTTGCTGAAGAAAGATATCTTGCCAAAGGTTTATAACAACGAAATTCAATGACGAGAAGAGTTCAAGAAAGGAATATTCACCATTTCTAATTATTCTATGGCACCTAGAATAATATCTTTTAGATATTACTCAGGTGTACGAGGAACGATGGCAAAGATTCTTACCTGCAGTCAAAATATATTTGAAAATCTCCCAACACAGTACTTGATGCCGGGGAACGTCAAGAGTCACCTAAGATAAAAGAGTCAGAGTTAAAGTCTTATTCAACTATGCGCACCAGTCAAGAGGTGATCCCCGATGACTAAAGAGGGCGCGACAACATGCGCAAAGACTTTTCCACGAAGTCTATCATCCTTCTCGACGAACTCCCTATTCGAGAAATATGTAACTCCGTCACTATCAGAACCATATGTGGCGAACCATGAATCCTTCGCATGCAATAACAACGAACTCCACCGGTATAGCAAATTCCAACTCCATCCTAGTAAATCATGCTTAAAAACGCAACCATAACCAGCCCTCGCAATATCGTAAAGTCATTGCCCTCCTCCAACAAGAGATGAATATTCCTTGCCACTTACGGCTCGAAGTCATTCAAGAAAAACGACTGTTCGTTTTTACGTAAACTGTTCAAAGGAACACGCGAACCATATCCCTCACCCATAGATCTCTTATCCAAGTTCATCAAAGTGATCTTCGCTGCATCATCCAGAAGTCTCGGTCCTATAGGGCGATTCGTAGCACTTGTTTTGATGCCAGGTCGACAGTCCATCAACGCAAGTCGTTCCTTCTCGCTCATCGGCTTGTTGAAGTAGTTTGGAATACCATCTCTGCGCATCATAGCCAAAGCAACCGCTCTTTCCTTTCGTCCTTGTACCCCCGAATGGTGATCCAAATATTCCCGCAGGAATTGAATCTTGACTTTCAGTGGTGGTAGCCTGGCTTCCTCCTCAAGTTGGGCACGGGACTTTTGTCGATGACAGTGAACGCATTCCTTTTCAGCGATGGGTGCGTCAGCGGTGCTTCGACACTTCCACCATCCTCCCCAATCGCGCGCATGCTTTGTAGACCAATGGCGACTCTTGTCGTGAAAGTGCAAGTCCCAAGTCTCTTCTGGATCCGACTTTCCTGGGGGATAACCATATTTCTCATACTCCTGCAAGGTAACCAACTCTTTCATCACAGCTTCGAATGACTCCAATGGCTTGCCCTTTTCG
Organism: Calycina herbarum; assembly: GCA_001414485.1. Classification (NCBI taxonomy): domain Eukaryota; kingdom Fungi; phylum Ascomycota; class Leotiomycetes; order Helotiales; family Pezizellaceae; genus Calycina; species Calycina herbarum. Next base: position 103,289 of record LLEY01000175.1, on the reverse strand, counting down.
GTTCGGGGGAACCAGGCCGGGAGACGTGAGAAGTGGTCTTTGGGATCTCCACCACGTCTGACGGGACCGCCGTGTGGGATGTGGGTTTTCTTGCAGATCTTGCAGTAGTCTGGCTGGCCGCTACCATCGTTGTTATCTTCGTCGATTTCGAGAAAGTCTTGGGGTCGGACTTCAAGTGGCGGACTCTGAGGTGGACTTGCCGGGTCGGTGATCCTGAGGTTGGTAGCCATCCTCTCGGTGAGGGGTTGCTGGTTGAAATAATCTCCTGGTGGATTTTGGGTACTGTACAGATCGTGGTAAGCTGGGGGACCATCCAAACCAGGTTCAAGAGCTGCTTGTTGGCCAGTCCTCTGCGCACCACCGTTGTTTGACGATTTGACTTTCATCATGAGACCCTCGCTCTCGGTGTCGGTCACTGTTGGGGGTGAATTTTCCTTCTGCTGCTGCTGTTCTGTCAACTCTTCAAGTCTAGCAATATTGGCCTCCGTAAGCTGAAGTCTCATGGCAAGTTGTGGTCGTGCTCCAGGACCTGTTGAATGGTAGATGGGCGCAATGTCGGGGTAGATATGTCGATGCAGACGAGGAAGGCGGCAGTGGCTGTCGAGTTCGTAGGCAGAGTTTGGCGGCGGAGGGAAGGTGAGACCCATATCAGTTATTCCTGGACCAGGGTTGTCTGTCGCGATAGGAGGGAAACCACCTTCTACATAATGATCCCCTTTATTGCCAAACACTGGATAGTCGTAGCCAAGAGATTTTGGTGGACTATTGTAATATATGTAGTCGCACATTACACCCTTACGTTTATAGACTGGAGGGACTCTGTTGGGCGTTGGAGGCGACAGCGAAGGTTCGGGTGACGGCGAGTCTCTATCGTAAGGCGGACGCGGAGGCATCTTTGCGAAGGTATAGCAACTGCTATATGTACCTGATGTGTGTGTTTGCGATAGAAGATTGCAAAGCGCGAGATGTGTGTGGGGTTGAAGGCGATGGGGTTGCTTTGTTATTGTTGGAGGTTTTACTATCCAGCAAAGCTGGCGGTGGTTGGCAATTCATACAAATAAATAGCACCATGCAGGTTATGGCACCTCACCTTGACTGGATCGAGAATTTCTAACTGGAAGCAATAGCCGCATATTCACTCACCTTTCAATGCGTCAACATGGAACCTGAAGACATCAGTCCGAGATTGTTTTCTTCCAACCGCTTTCCAGAGTACATATACGCGTCAAAACATCAACACAAGTTTGAGTGGCCACAGAAGAATATTTGCACTTTCGTCCAGCGCTCAAAGTAAGGCTGGCGGCGTATCAATCAAACTAGCAGGAGGTAAAATATCTAAACTCTCCACCTCCTGCATACTCGCTTATAACCAATCACAATAGACACCATTGCCAAGGATCAACAGCGTCGCAATACTGAGTCTCGCGATAAGGCTGTGCAAAGAAGATACCACCCGATCTCCGGAATTGCATGTAAAAGCTGTTCTGAATACTCCCCGGAGCAGCTATCCACTTACCCCACCAAAAAGCTACAAATTCCAGCCAGCAAAACCACAGTTGGAGTGTGAGTTCTCAGGGACTCGGCGTTACCTCCCGCCTACAAGTCAGCGGCACTCTACGAAGTGGTATTTCCATAGGGACAACTGAAACTCTACTATACCTATCGAGCAGCCTGTAAGCTTTCCAACAGTAATTATCTTGAACTCCCGAGTATCAGTATCGGAGGCCACAACAGCTGAGTAGATATCGCAAGCTACCGAGTAGGACCCTAGGAAACCTGCAACACAACATAAAAAAACTCGCAAAAAGAAAAGAAAAATGTAGGCGGCTGCACAGAATGCTAATTAACCAGACTCATGCTTCTAAAGAGTTTTTAGTAAGTTGCGCTAGGTTATACATGTTGCGAGCTGTCTTAGAGAGAGAGAGAGGGCTTAGAAGCTCACTCTAAGCATTCCTTACAAGATTTAGCGAGATGGCCCGTCTGCGAACCAATCATTTTATATACCTCGTGACTAGCAATGCGAAAAGCAACCGAAAAAAAAAGATTCGCAAAAAAAAAAAAAACAATCCCTAAGAAGGTCTCCTCAAAGGTCATAAACTCATGATGAAAAAGCCCTCCAGCCGCTACTAAGAACTTTTATACTTTAGAGTCTATCATCCTGCAGCTTCGATCGATTTACATTAATGCTGCAGCACCCCCTCAGGGCGTGTGTCCAATAGTACGAGCACCAGTTCCGTTTCCATAACGTCGTGTCCAGAACTAGTTTGTGGCTTCCTGATTGGACAAATGAATGGGAGGTATTTTCTTATTCTAGTATTTGAGTATCTGGTGAGGCTGGGAGTGGTGAATTGAAGTGAGGATTTACTGGCGGCGAGGGACTTGGTTGTAGAATAAGAGCTGGTATATTTTATTTACGAATTCTATTCAGACGTAGACTAAAATAGCGATAGTTAAAAAAACAAAGACTTCCTTGTTTTACTAAATTATTCTAAACTCTTCTAAATAGTTATACTAAGTAAATATCACTAAGAAAAGTGTAGAAGTGCCTTGTACTCTTAAGAAATTTATTTATCTAACTTAATTACTCTAGATATTATAGAATATTTAAATTAGATAATGTTTTTTTAAGATGAGTACTTAGTACTATGTACTCTTAGAAATCTTAGAACTCGATTCAATTAACTTCCTTAATCTAAACATTCTTGAATAACGTGATTTAATAGTTTAAATTACTAGAAGTAGCACTAAGTACTCTAAAGTAGCAAAATCATTGATTTATTCCATGATTAGCGAACAAAGCATGCCAGAGCTAGGTATATATTGCCGCTTTTATTCTCCTTCACGAAGGTGAACCACTTCAGTTAAAAGAAGGCAACCCCTCAGGGACAGAGGGGTTGCTTTCTTTCGCCGCGATGTTCTGTATTTGACGAGGCTATCAATAATCTTTGAAGACAAGCCTGCGCAAATACAGCGTAACTGGTTTACTGTTACTACAAGTAATCACACAGAGCCCAAGTCTTATTCTGAAATATGTAGATGGCAGAGTGAAGTATTTTGCAAAAAAAGATTATGGGTATCATAGAAACAAAACAAGAAATGTACAACACAAATACAAGGGTAAAAAGACTCGTCAGGCTTTGAGAGGCCCAACGCTAACCTTTTCCCTCTCCTTCAATTCCCGTTCGTAATCCGCCTTAAGTTTCGCTTTCAACTCCCTCTCCTTTCGCTGCTGATGTTTCGTCCATCTCCCCCTCGCACCGTGTCTCAACTTGGTGATCATATCACCAGCCTTCCCCTTGGTAATCATTTGCGGCGTAAGTGAATTATCTGTTGTCCGTAGCTTATTCAGGAATTTGAGTTGGCCTTCTGTTGCGGGCTTATTTTGCCATGGTTGATTCCGTAGAATTAGTTGTGGGACGTACTTTTTGGATGCGAATGTGTCTGCGGCATGTACTGCATCTTCGAAGGTGAGACATTTCGCAATTGTACGTGGTCGGGCTAAGGGGGATGTGGAGTTTCCGTAGACGAGAGTTGCCATTTCGGTGACGAGGAACATTTTCTTGTCTGTTTCTTCGTCGAGGATTAATTCTATTTTCACGTATGAATCGCCTTTGCCACTGCTTAGAACGTAGCGGTCTGCTCCAACATTCACCCAGGAGTTTGGGGATAAGATCCTGATATGGCGTTCTGCGGACAGATCTTGGAGGAGATCAAAGATGTTATCGTAATCAGTGAAGGTCACGATATTTGATACTGGTGGTTGTTGTGGGATGCTAGAAGGCGGGAATTCTGGTTGGAGTGATTCCATTTCTAGCTCATCCAGATTGCTATCTTGGATGGCTTTCATATCATCCGGAGTTGCTTCCTCCACAACCTCCGAGGGGTCGAGACCAAATAAGGTGGGCGTGGTAACAACTCCAGTGTGCAGACTTGCCACCATATCTATAATGTGACAGTTCTCTTTCCCTGGGTGTAACCTCATTCCTCTTCCGATCATTTGAACAAGGAGATTGCGAGATTTCGTTGGACGTGCCAATATGACACAATCGATATTTGGAATATCAGTACCTTCCGTAAATACACCACAATTGATAAGCACCGGAAATTCTCCACTTTTGAAAGCATCCAGTGTTTTACTGCGTTGGGTCTTCTTGGTGTCGCCAGTGATGAAACGAGCATCGATGCCGTACTTTCGAAAGGTATCGACTAGACCATGTATGTGAGCAATATCAACACAGAACACCAGAGTAGATTTTCTCTCCTTTGCTTTGGTAAGCCAACTCAAAACAGTAACTTTGTTTACTGAAGCAGTATTGACTACTTCTGAAAGTTCATTGGATTTAAAATCGCCATTGGGACCCCTCTTGACTCTGGACAGATCTGCCTTGGTGTGGACGGTTGTGAACATGACATCCGAAAGCCACTTTTCTCCAATCATGTCGATATAGTCCTTGTGATAGACAATATGATCGATAGCAGAACCCAGTTTGAGTCCATCAAATCGTGAGAGTGTTGCCGAAACACCCACAAGAGCCGGAGAGGTGAGTGTTTTCTCCGCAAGATCAAAATGGTCCAGCGCCTTTCGATATCCCGGTGATACAATATGGTGTGCTTCATCCACAAGCACAAGTTTAAATCGATTGGGATTAAACTTGGACAGGCGATCCCCCGATATAATGCTTTGTATGCTTGCCACCGTTATGTCTGCATGTCCACTGGCTAAACTCGCTGCCATCTCGATTTCGACCGTTTTCGTGGGGTAGGCATTGATGCAATGACGAGCAGCCTGCTCAACAAGTTCTTTTCGATGGGCAAGAATTAATGTTTGGGTCGCTCCTTTCGCGTGGGGTTTAATTTGGTCTATGAGATGGGTGAAAATTACCTGAGGGTCATTAGCAACTATTTTGATCTAGCACAACGGGAAACATACAGTCTTTCCGCTTCCAGTCGCAAGGGAAATACCCATGCGTTTATGGCCCTTCTCAATGTGGTCAAGGACAGCTTGTATACATTCTTCTTGATACTGACGTAGCCGAATCTTTATTGGAGGTTTTACAGGAGGCGCGGCGTCAACGCCAGCAGAAGCCGTGGTATAGCTGTTCCATCTGGTACTCGGAAATATCGGCCTCCATCTTGGAACCAAGAGTTTCCACCTTCTCGATGCTGGCAGCATATCTCGTCGCGTACATCGTTCTTGAATGTTGTTGTGGTGATGGAGGTCGTCCTCATCGTGGCAGATAGGCGCGCTAGGCGCGCCGTCCCGATTTTATGGAAACTATTTGCAGGGGTTCAAATTCTTTCCGATGCAGTTCGTCTTTTTTTCCTGTAGCAAACTTTCTACAACACCAAAACCCGCAACAAAATATACACATTCACGCTTGCTTTACCGCCAGTTCGCAATCTCATTTCTTGTTGGAGTCTCATCAAGCCAGAAAGGATGCACGTTGTAAGACCTGGGTATACATCTCGTGGAGGACGTCTTAAGCCAATCAATCGAGACAAACATGGAGACTGAAGAAATCATGAGGGAGCCGACCCTATTTCCGGACGAAGAATCTGGATCAGCCTACGAAATATCAGAAAATGAGGGGGAGTTCTCACCCGACGAGAGCCCTATACGTTCTCGCGGTACCAGTACCAGACGACCCGAAAGCCGTGCGAGTCTTGCCCAAACCACTATTAGTCGATCCCACTCACGCGCCAACTCTCTTCGAGATAAAGAACCATCTTTGTCCCCTGGAGCAAAGGAACGTCTCGACGTGCAAATCCGGGAAGAAGCAATTCAATGGGCATCGACTTTTCAGGAGCCTCAGTCACCAAGTCAAATCAGAACTCCGCCAAGACGTTCCTCTGTCTCTCGCAAGAGGAAACCCAGAACGGCTCCGGTCGAGGTCAAATCCAAACGTTTGAGAGTTTACTGGAGTAACGAATATCGCGAACTTCTCAACAATGATATTCTTGATATCGTCACCGCAACCAGTGCCAAGACTTTGCCTTCTCTCCCAACTAGTCAAATCGGAGCATCAATTTGGACTTCAGAGGAGAAAAATGCTCTCTTCAATTCTTTAGCTCGTCTTGGAAAGGGCAACGTTCGTGGTATCGCGGAGCAAATTCGGACAAAATCGATTCTTGAAACTGACGAGTATCTCCGGCTCTTACACCAAGGCTCCTTAGCAAAACCTGCCAAATCCGAAGCCAATCTTTGGTTGGAGATGCCTACCGCAATTGAGGTTAGCGGAGAATGCAGCGAAATCCTCGAACGAGCAGGGCAATCTCTCGCCAGCCGACAAGACCAATTTGAGAAGACTACCGAGGAATCAAAATGGGGAGCAGCATGGTTAATCGACGAAACGGTCAGTCACCGACTCGGTAAACACAACCCAGAAGGCGAGAAAGCGACTGCTTTTGATGAAGTTCTTCCGGCCGCCAATCTTTTTAACCTCAAGAATTGGCTCGAATTGTCAAGCAAAATTTTCATGAATCCAGCTGAGCCATACGAAGAAGATAATTGGCGAAATTTGGCTGATATTGATGAATCCCCTGCCATTCGAGCTACTGCATTTGAGGACTTCCACTCTCTTGCTGTGAGTGTCACGAAACGATTGATTTCAACAACGCTTTTCTGCACCATGTCAAGACAACGAGCAATGGCTTCCAAAAATGTCAAGCAATCAGATGTCAACACAGATGACGTGGGGGCAGCAGTAAAGATCCTCGGAATGAAACCAGATAGTCATGAATTTTGGCAAAACTGTGCGAGGAGGTCTAAATTGCAAATTGTCGATGAAGATGAGGACGAGTTCATGACATATGAAGATGTCGAAGAAGAAATGCGAGAGCGACGCCGGCGTTCATCTCGCTCACGATCTCGATCCAGGAGTCATTCTGTTCATTCAAGACTCCCCGAGCCCGAGCATAGTCCTACGACTTCAAGTGCATCAGATGTATCGATCCGTGATCTCGAAGAGGATATCCCGATTCCCACACAAGAAAGAAACCTAGGCGATGAATCAGACTCAGACACGACAACTTATCAAGAATCAACCACCATACGCTCCCTTGCCCGACAGGAAGCTGAGAAAAAGCAAGATTCGTTTATCAATGAATGCGACAAAGAAGCTAGTAAGGCTGCGGAATTGAAATTATGGAATCTTCTCGAGCAGGAGCCACCGTTGGAATTAAATCTCGATGAGATGTATGAACCGATGACGTTTTCAACGGCTCAGAGGAAAGGTGAAAGAGATGATCATGGGAATTGGAGGGAGAATGTTGAGTATTGGAGTTCTTGGGAGCTTTTTGATAAGCCTGTTCCTGGAGAGAACTTTGAAAGGAATAGGACGAAGATTTCGAAGAGGGCAAGAAGGATTGCCGAAGAGGGGGAAGAAGAGAGTAGTGATGAGGAAGAGGCGGAGATACTAAGGCATGGGGAGAGTGAGGAAGAGGATGGCAGTTCTCCCGAGGCTGAGGAATCCGATGTGCCCGTAAATCGCGAGGAAGACACAGGAGATGAGCAACCAGCCGACCACAAAGACGCGGACCAAGACATGGAAGACGAAACGTCCAGTCAGCATGAGAGTGAGCAGGATGTACAAGCAGACGAGCCCGAAATCGCCGAAGAAAGAGCACAGCCATCTGACTCAGATTCAGCAGACTCAAGAAGTAGTCCTCATCGCCAAGTATCCCCTTTCGAGCACCGCGCTCAACCCCAACCTCACTCTTCGAGTCTTCCACCAGAAGATTCTCTCCAATATTCCATAGAGGGGGAAGATGTAGAAATCAAGTCAGAGGAAGAATGAACATATGTGTCGAGGAAAAAGTACATAGATACATTATATTTGCTCAAAACTGTTTCTCAGTGAGCTTGTAGGCAAAAATTAATGTAAATTCTCTTACATGCTTTGCCCCCCCCCCTCCCTCTCCTTCAAAATCTCGTTAATCAGGGCAAAACACCAGGGTACATATAAACTGTAATGTAAAATGTGAGTAGGACGATGTGGACACTCCAGAGGTGCAGTCATTCCAGTTTAATGTGGTCGAATTCGGCCTCGATGCTACAGCCTCCTTTCTTTGGAGGACACGACAGGCAGAAATGTTTTTACATAGGACTTAAAGGGTTTCCGACTTCGCGGCTAGGTGCCCTCCAGAAAATTGTTGCCGTCTGCGGCATACCATGTGGTTTGTCCTCCGCAGTATGTTAGCTATAGTAAGTAACGAGCTAGGAACCGCAAGGACATACCGACGAAGACCATTCAAACCAATAATACTATGCACCCCTTGAATTAAATTCTCGAATTCAAACAGTCTGGTTGGTTCGACAGCAAGCGATAATCGACGGCAAATCTCCCCTCTTCCTGTTCGATTCCTAGACTATGCTTGAAATCTCTGGCACAACTTGATAACAAACGCACACTTTACTTACAACTATTCTCCCACGCCCATGGATACTTCTTCATCCTCCCATTTCCTTCAGACACCAGTGGTACAGGTTTGCAATCATCATTGCTAACCATAACTCTCTCCCATACTCAACTATTTATCTCTCGCGGTAAGTAATCCATCCAATCACAACCCACCTCGCTCTCTAAAGTCGCTCGGCTCCCAATCCATCTTTTCCCAATATCCATGATGACTTGTCTTCCATAAAGCGTGAGTTCCAATTATTTTGATACCAGAGGCGATATTTCTCGGACATTTGTTGTTCAGGGCCCAAGAATCAGTTGCTTGTAGGTAAGAGTCCCTGCTATCATTCGGCGTGTCCCTGGACATTCTACTAATAATATTATTCTACGATAGCTTGGATAATTGATTTTATCGTTTGAATTACGTCAAATAATTATGAAGAACTAGTTTTGATTATCTTAAACAATCTTTATGTTTATTTAACTGTTCTAGACCTCTTAGAATAATGCATTTATGTGGGTGTACGCTGATTGATGACAGTGACTCTTGTTCCATTTTCTTGTGAACACCACTCAAATACACCACAAAGCGTTGTTTACGAGAGAATGAACGAAAGCTCCTGTCATCATTTTCAGTATTTCAGAACACGATGACTTTACCACTATTAATAGAAGAAGCTTTGTCAATACATATTACGACCCACCCAAAGACTGCCATCCAGTAAGCGAGAAAGAATCTATCAAGCAGGGAAGTAAGAGAAGTTTGGATCAAATTTAGATAAGTACAAATTTAAATACCACGTTGTTACATCTCCTTGAAACAATGACTGACCATCTATGCGATAAGGGTTGGATTTTGCAAGCCATGTGGGCCGCAGCCGAAGGGAGATCAGTGAAAGCAGAAGCAAGTTGTGCTTTAATCCGGGAACCCAGCCTTTGGAGACTGTATAAAAAAACGCCACAAACGCCGAATCCGAATTATAAGCTCAATTCGACAACACCGGGATAATCGACAGTAGCTCTCTACTCCTTCTCCCGTTTCGAAATCTCCCCTCTCTGCTTTCTCATAGTATCTGAGACGGAACGTAATATCAATTAATATCATCAAAGCAGTTTTCCTTTGCCATCTACTGTCTCCAATTGCTTCACAAACTCTCGATACCAACGTAGTAACTTCAGGAAATGGTTATCTACCAATCTCTCTCACTCACTTATTTAACCCTCGCCGTAAGCGAATCATCACTAATGGCTTCTGGATACTAACTTACTTCCTCCATGTCGTGCTCAAGCTTATATCTCTAGAGCAATTCGATACCAAATAGTCAGTCTATAGCAATGAGTTTTGCTTGTCTCCTGGGATTAACTGACTTGCGAGGAGGCATTACTCGTTAGTCTTCTGTCGTGCGCTTTGATACACCTCAGCGCATCTTCGTACGCACCAAATAAATCTCGATCTCTGGCTTCTGTTAATTAAAGTCTAAAGCTACTAAAGAACCCCTATCCATCTTGAGATTTCACACTCACAGGTCTCAGATAGCCGAAGATTTCTCTATTGTTGACCGAGTAAGTTGATACATAGAGAGCCTGGCTGCTTCGAGCATTCAAAACATGGTCAAACGAAACATCTCAAGCTTCAAACTCCTGCTGGAACAGCTTGTCAGGCAGTGCAAAGAAAAGCCGTGGTGAAATTTAAACATTTGTAACCTCAAACATTTTAGTATACTATCCCACACAAGATCCCCTCTCTTGATTTTAATGGACACTCGTTTCAATCTTAAATCAATTCGACAACACCACAAAATTAGACAGTAAATGGCCCCTGTCTTTACTTCAACTCTTTAGCGAGACATAGGTTGTATACCAGAACATATAGTATAAGATACGCAACTCGATATCATAATACTTGGAAGGGTATGGAAGTGGTGATAGAAAGGAAGCTTATTTGTGATGGATGGCTGTGCTTTATGCCCCAAGGTTTAGATAATTTGTGGAGTGGACAGCTTCTATTCTCCCGAATCTCCCCTGAAATTCGTTCTAATACCATCGTATTCGAGTTTCGAGACACCAACGTAGCATTTGAATCGTATCACTTTCAAAACTGTCCTTTAATCAACTGTTTGTTTTCTCCTTGTGAAATTTATTGCCATTCGAAACCACCCCCCTCTTGACCCCCTTTTAACCCCATATTAAAAGGCAGGTCAAAGGATTGAAACAATTCCTCTTGTATCAAAGCATGGTAAATTATCACGCGAAATAAAATTCTAATGGATTTACTATTATAAACTAACCACCGGAAACCGAACTTCAAGGGTAGTCATTTCGTTTGCAAGTTTTTGAGACTTCATACACAGTATGGAAGAAATAAATTAACACCTTACTTGACCTATAACACACCTGCAGAGTTTCTACCTCTTTCTCTAGCAAAATAAATTATAAAACAACCAAAGAAAACCTGTAATCACTATTCAGACTCTTCAAACTCCTCCTCCACGAATGTCACTGGGGTTCAATTTTCCTTCCCTTCCCAGCCGAGACGGTTGATATCCTTACCTCCAGCAACATGTATTGGAAACATCGACCCTGCACTTCTCCCTTTTATTAAAAAAATACCCTCTACCTTTACAACCTAAGATTGATTCGATAACACCACAAAAATCGACAGTAGGCAGCCCCTCTCCGCTTCACCTCTCTACCTCATCACGCTTCTACCAAAAAACTCACTCCCATATACCCTTAAATATGGTATACTTTATTCACCAAGTATGGAATTGACCAGTTCTGCCCCGACATTTACTAAATTTGTTGTAAAACATTGCTTGGAATTGGGTTTCAGAATCTTCTTAAATAATTATGTCAAATGAGTCTAATTTAGGTAAAAATTAAGACTGTACGTTCTCTAAACCCTCCGGATTCTATTTAATTAACATAATCTACTAAACTTCCTCGAATAATACAATTTAGTACTTAAAGTTATTGCTTAATAATCTAAAGTAGTAACATAATTACTCCACTCTATAATTAGTGAATAAAGCATACCAGAGTAACAGCAACTCCAAGTCATTGTATCCGACGAAAGGCGAAATGGCAAGACGAAACCCTCCGACAAGATCACCATGACGGTACTCTCCATGGACATCTCCAAGATGGTGTATGAGAGGGGACCCGGCGCTCGGAAGGCCTATTATGATTGCAGAAGAGAGTTGGGCAACTTAAAAAAAAAAGGTTGTGCGCGTTGTTCTGAGTTTCTGGATGAGTATGACTTTGCTAAGTCAACAAAAACAAGAACCCCAGAGAAAACCGAGGTACCGATAGAGGAAGACACGCTTAGAATCGGGAATGGAATCATAGACCTTGGGAATGATGATAAGCATCGTCGTTTTTGGGCTAATGTTGATTTTGGCTGAGCTGGCTTTTATGGAGATACTAGTTGTAGACTTTGAGATGGTTCCAGAAATTGTAAATTAAATTAGTAATGGCTGTTCTCTACCTAGAGAAACGGGGATATAATTTTTGTTAGGCAGTTCACTAGATCTAAAGCTGTCCAACAAGCCAAACTTCACAAAATAGACACAAAAACATATTTTCAACCAATCTTGAATTCCTATCAATACAAAGAGAAAAAGAGAAAGATCGAAAAATCCCAAAGGAAAGCAAGGTCATCAAACACCCCCCTGGAAAAAAATTCGGCCTACATATAAGGCTATTTTCCCGTGCGCTCGTTTGAAAGAAATCAAAACAAAACACAGAATACCTCTTCATCATATTCAACCCTTCCCAGATTACGCCATTGAATTACACACGGCTTCCCCAACCCAAAGCCTAAAGCCCGAAGCCCAATCAGCACACAACCAACACCTCTTCACACCCAATACCCTTCTCACTCCCCACTAGCTTCCTCAAACATCATAACTCTTAACTTTTGCGCCCGGGTCCGCACTCGGAGGTTGTAAACTCCCCATTACCGGCTGGCCCGTCTGAAAACTCAATCTATCCGTCCCCATCATAACATTCTGCGCCATCGCGATACCCTCATTTCCACCAGTGGAAGCGGCAGCCTTCAAGCCCTCTTGCACAGCATGCACGCGTTTTCGGAATGCCAGGCGGTCAGCGAAGAGTGCTTGACGACCTCGCTCTAGCTCCCGACGTTCGGCTTGAAGAAGTTGCTCCATTTCGTTGAATTGCTTGAGCTTCAGGTCCATCTTCATTAATGTCGAGTTGACGGCTGAAGACACGAGACGGGTCATTTCTCGCTCCTCGTGGGAAGCGAGGCCACCGGCTCGGGCAGCGACTGTGGCGAGTGGGACGGTAGCTAGAGCACTCAAGGAACTCGTGGTGGTAGTAGTTGTGGTCGTTGTAGTCGTAGTCTCTTGTCGAACATCAATCTCCATTAAATCCGAGGTTTCTTTCCCTTTGCCCTTGTCGGATTTTGGATGTTCAAGCTGGTTTCGGAGGCTCTTCTTCAACGCATCCACACTCTGACCAGCTGCAGCTGCCGTAACACTTGGCTCAGTCAGACCAGCAAGGAATCCGATAACAGACATGACTGGGTTGTCAGCTTGGCTGAATGGCAAATGCCCTTCCTGTGAGCCAAGCATGCTGACGCCAGTAGATCTGTTTATAGGTTCTGTGTCGATAAACTTATCCACAATCTCCAATTGCAAGAATTGCACCACACACTCTTCCTTGGTTCGTGTACGAACATGCTCGGCAATCTCGGTCCAGTCCTCGTCGTATCGCTCCAAAGCCTCGAGAAGACGAAGAATCTCGCCATCATCCCAAGGAGCTTCGCGATCAGGGATAGCAGAGTATGTTGGGTTCTCGACTTTGACGTAATGCATTTGCTGGTGGTTGATGGGTATTCTTCCATCGGTATAACAGTTTGCACATAAGTTGTGTTGAACTCTACTGGCCGTGGTCGCGTTCGAATTTTCATGTGCATTGTGATAATGAACACGAGTGCAATCAATACCACAGGTAAAGCAGTTGATCTTTGAGATTGGTTGTCTTATAGCATTTTCGATAGCCGCCTGAGGATCAGAAGTTCCATTTGTCGCAGGAGCATCGCCATTGGCTTGCTTTTCTGATGATTTGCCACCAAGCTTGGTTTCTTTCGCCGTTGGTTCGTAAATGTTTCGTCCAATTTCCAAGTTCATGTCGGCCTTTGCCCCTGAACCTGCTATGGCCTTCGCATCAGTATCTGCGTGTTTCTTCCCCTCGATGACATGCGAGTCTGTAGCAGGTTGCCAAGGCTGTAAACCACGAGGAGTATCGCATATAACTTTGAAATGGCCTGTAAAGGGTGGCCCAACGTTTGACGGTCTTAACTCGGCATCGACCTATCTTTGTTAGTAATGTTTGTCGAAAATATAAAGTGGTATTCACCTGGTAGTTTATGATACCCCACTGTTCCAGAAAAGAGTGAACCCGCATTATGGCACACACATCACCAGCAAGATTTCTCCTACATGCTGTGACAGTCAAATATTCAATAGGATTGAGTCGGTATGTGTTGATCATGAAATCGCGATAATCCTTGTATATAGCTGGCGTCTTGCTTCGATTTCTGCTATTAAAGAACTCTGGCAATCCCTTTTTCTCAATATTGTTAATGGTGTGCATGTCAAACCATGTAGAGTAGCTTGGAAGAACTATCGAGTGTGTCTGGGAAATGAGATGTTCTCGGGCTTGCGATTCGATGGAGGCTTTGGTCTTCTCGACTTGCTCTTCTGTCGTTCCAACTACCGCTTGCTCCCCCTCCTTCACATCTGCCATTTCTTCGTCTTTTGGTGCGTCTCCATTTCGGGGAGGTGCACTTGGCGCATCGAGGGGGTTGTCCGAAACGACGGCAGGCGTCGAGCCTGAGCTGTGGTTTTTTATGGCAACGGCTGATGACTTATCAGCGTCTCCTTCAGTCATAGTAACATCAGCAGCTAGAATATATCAGTAAGTATATACCAAATAGCAGAAAGTAGATTCAAGAAATACCTTCAGCTTGGCCCCCTCCTACTGCTGGCGAAGCGGTCTCTCCCCGTAGCGGGGGCTGCGCCAATATAGAATTGCTACCAGGCGTGGCACCAGCGGCTTCCGAGCCAAAGTTTAAAGAATCGTCCTCCATTTTGTAAAGGGTCGTGATATTAAGGAATCGCTGTTGTCGCAAAAAGTGTTCTGTTGGCGGAATTCGTCTTCTTTTGCGCCAAAATATTCAGAATCCCAAAATGGGTTCAGGAGAGGTGCATATGCGTTGAATCGCTGTAGTGTGGGCGTGCGGTAACCGAAGAAGGGAGTTGATGAAAATCGTTGATAGAACGGGAATGGCTGCGCGTCGATTGAATTGACGATAGAATTTCGGATGTCGCGACTGCTTCTTCAACGCGCCTGCCTCTTGGATTTGAAGTCAGAACTTGGCACGTGATCTACTGGTGCCTGAAAACTTAACACCTTGAATCTGAGGCACCAATGAACAGCCCGCTTTACCTCGGTATAGCAAGCCGATACTGGGGATCACCAAATCGAAGTTCACTTGAACCATTCCCTCAATCATACACCACAATGTTGATTCCAAGGATAGGCAACACAGTCCTACGCCAGGCGAGAACCCAATTGAGGGCGTCGAACAAACCAGTAGCAGTCGCATCACTATCAGCTTTTGCACGATTACTCTCCTCGCTCGCAGTCTTGGAACAGAGGGATGGCAAACTTAACCATGGATCACTCGGTGCGGTAACAGCCGCACAAAAGTTAGGAGGATCAATCACCGCATTCATCGCTGGAGGAAATATAAAGGCTGTTGCAGCGGAAGCGGCAAAAGTTACTGGGATTGAGAAGGTTATTGCTGTGGATAATGCTGCTTATGACAAGGTACGCCACTTATTCTGTTGAGATTGCTATATTCATAGCACTAATCAATTGTTAGGGATTGCCAGAAAACTACGCGCCATTACTTGTCGAAAACATCAAGAAAGGGGGATTCACACATATCATCGCAGGCCACACCGCATTCGGTAAGAGTCTAATGCCCCGCGTTGCAGCCTTACTCGACGTCCAACAAATCTCCGACATCACAGCGATTCAAGACGAGAAAACATTCGTTCGTCCTATTTATGCTGGGAATGCCATTGCTACCGTCGAATCATCAGATGATACCAAGATAATCACAATTAGAGGAACTGCATTCCCAGCAGCAGAGGCAGAGGGAGGTTCCGCTTCCGTGGAGGACGGAGTTGATTCAAAAGCAGAATGTGCTACGGAATGGGTATCAGAGGAGTTGGCCAAGTCAGATAGACCTGATTTGGCTACAGCTGGAAAGGTCGTCTCTGGTGGTCGAGGATTGAAATCGAAGGAGGAATTCGACCGGGTCATGCTTCCATTAGCTGATGCCTTGGGAGCAGCTGTTGGTGCTTCAAGAGCCGCTGTTGACAGTGGCTATGCGGACAACAGTTTGCAAGTTGGTCAGACTGGAAAGGTTGTTGCCCCACAGTTGTATCTCTGTGCAGGTATTTCGGGAGCAATTCAACATTTGGCCGGTATGAAGGATAGCAAGGTCATAGCAGCCATCAACAAGGATGCCGATGCACCAATATTCCAAGTTGCGGATGTAGGGTTGGTTGGAGATTTGTTTGATAAAGTTCCAGAGCTTACTGAGAAGCTCAAGCAGTCGTAAAACTAAATGTACATGGTATACAAGTAAAAGGACGTTTCTAGTCTAGTACGGCAAGCATTTCATCGATCGATGTGAACTTCTCCCGTTCCTTTCCGGCCGCTTGACCCCTCTTTCTTTCAAGAGAGTCAATTCTTTTCCAGTCTGCCCAACTTACTCTTCTACATCCTCTAGATTCCGCTTCTTCTTTCACACCTTCCCAGCCCAAACTACTACTCTTACCAAAAGGCTTACCAAAATTGAATAAGTCTGGTGGCTTTTGCCAGTCCAAGGTGATTGATTCAGCTGTATCAAATGCGTTACGCAAAGTACTGTCAATATTACCAGTAGGACCACTCTTTACCCACCCTGCACAGTAGATGCCAGGGAAATATTGGCCATTTCTGGGATCAACAAGACGGCCATCTTCGTTTGGAACAACTCCGCGGTTATCGTCAAATGGCAATCCTAGTTTCTTAAACTCCGACAGAGCTTCCGACTTATACCCTATGGAGCGGAAGGCTAGCGATGCAGGAATTTCGACAACTTCGCCAGTGCCAATTGCTTTTGCATCAGGATCAGTTAGATCTGTGCTTAATGTCGTCTTTTCGAATAACATGCTTCCTAGGCGATCTGGATATTCCGGATTCTTGTTGACAGATACTGGTGCTTTGAAAAAATCAAGAGACCATGATTTTGGTGCAGTTGAAACAGAAGCAACCCCGCCTTTCTTCAAAGCTTCTATCTTTCGACGTCGTCGTCGATGCTTGATATCTTTTGGTATTAAAGATAAATCTGGCATCATAGACGCCTCCACAGGATGGAAAGCTACTGAAGGTAATCTCAACAATTCTCGAAGTTCCGGAAGTTCAAAAGCAGCCTAATAAATGTGGTCAGCAGCCTTTGAAAGATGTCTGAGGTAGGGAACAAACCTGTATAGGCCCTCTCCGACCAACAACTCTTACTCTCTTGACCTTGCTCTTCTTCAACGTTTCAATAGCGTGGTCTGTAATGTCGGTTTTGCGTAAGATATCTATATCCTGGAGAAGGATGCGAACCACATCCATGGCTACATTCCCGTTTCCAACCACAACCGCCTCCTCACCAAGTGTAAGATCTGGTGCTAGGTCGGCATATTCTGGCAGTCCATTATACCATCCAACGAAAGCACGAGCTGAATAGATGCCCTTCAATGCGTCCTCTCCTGGAATATTCAAAGCTCTATCGCGAGATGCCCCGTAGGCAAACAAAATGGCATCGTAATGTGGGAGTAATGTTTCCAGAGGCAATGCTCCTTCATCTTTCCCAATTGATATGTTTCCGACAAAATTGAATCTTGGTGACTCGGCAACTTCTTCAAATATATTTTGGCAGTTCTATGGTTCAAGTTAGCTATGACTCTAAATGGCTTGGAGTTGGTAGGAACAGTAATTACCTTTACATCGGGATGATCTGGCGCAACACCAAAACGGACTAAACCAAAGGGAACCGGCAACTGTTCATACATATCCACCACCGCATTCTCTATATTCGACATGACCTTCTTGGTGGTATAAAAACCGGCGGGTCCGGACCCGATGACGGCCATGCGAAAGGGTCGAGCATTTTGATTGGCTACCAATGGTGATCGTTGGAGTATAGAGGTATGAAATTTCCGAGGGAGTAAGGGCGCCCGTGGTGCTAAGGACCTCACACATCGCGTGCACACCCATAATTTGTTGCGCTCCATCGTTGTTTTGTCAAGAAAGCTATCTATCCAATTCAAGCTCCATTTTGGGTTCACGTCAGTAAAGGTGGATCCGTCGGCGTTAAGATAGGCCCCGATAAGGCGGGTATTTTGGCATTTTTTCCTGGCAGAGCTCACTCACTCGCTGCTTAATTACCTACAACCCCGCAACATCACTCAATGGCGTTCACCCCAGGCAGAGGAGGCAGCAGAGGCGGCTCCCGAGGGAGAGGAAGTTCTGGAGGATTCTCTCGTGGCCGAGGCGGAGGTTCTAGAGGCGGCGCATCTCGCGGTGGATTTTCTCGAGGAGGTCGTGGTGGAGGGGATAGAGGCAGAGGGGGAAAGAGGCCTGTCTTTGACAGTGCAAGATTAGCCCAGCAGAAAGAGGAGGAAGAGAACCAGAGGTCGGATTCAGAAAGCGCATCCGAGGAGGAGGAGGAAGCTCCACCCAGCGAAGAAGAATCCTCCGATTCAGACGACGAGCCATTACCAAATGTGCGCCCATATTCTGCTCTAATACAGAGTCTCACAGCCGACGCGGGACCGCAAGCGAAAAGGAGGAAGTTGGATCATGCGCCAGTACCAAAAGTCGAGGAAGTAAAGGAGGATGCTGAAGAGGACTCGGAAGCACCTGTGGAAGACGCCGACGAGGTAGAAGAGGAAGAAGAGGGACCAGATGTTGCAATCGACGGTTTACTGAACGACGATGACGACGAGGAAGAAGATTCTTCGGATCCTTTCGAGGCGCATTTCGCAGATCCGGACAACAATATTTTAAGTCAAAGACTTGAAGCAATACAGAAAAAGCAGTGGGTGACGGAGAAATCGATTTTACCCAATGTTGGAAAGGCAATCATATGCGTTCCCACAACGGATAAAGTTGTTTCAAGTGTTGCTGTACCTAGCCCAATTTTAAGCCACAGCGACCTGAAGTTAAAACAGAAATTGACTGGAGTTATATCTAAGCAACGACCTACTTTCGACGATTTGGAGAAGACGATTGCAACGCACATGTTCGGATATCAGGATATACTATACTGCGAACGAAAACCCACTAATGCAGAAAATCTACGGCGTCTAGCATGTTTACATGCTGTCAATCATGTTTTCAAGTTAGAATTTTCCCTCAGAATTAATAAAAAACCCAACTGACTTGAATAGAACCCGAGACCGTGTAATAAAGAATAACGCCCGCTTGGCTAAAGAAGGAAACGAAGACCTCGAATTACGAGACCAAGGCTTTACTCGGCCGAAAATCCTCATGATCCTACCCACTCGTGAGTCTTGCGTTCGAATGGTAAACACAATTACATCTTTATGTGAACCAGAGCAGCAAGAAAACCGGAAAAGATTCGAGGACTCATATGTTGAGAAAGACGAGAAATTCTCCACAGACAAGCCAAGTGATTTCAGAGAACTTTTTGGTGGAAATGACGATGACATGTTTCGACTTGGGTTGAAATTTACTCGAAAGACAATAAAGTACTTTTCTCAATTTTACAACTCGGATATCATCTTTACCAGTCCCTTGGGATTACGAATGGCTTTAGAAGGAAAGGAAGACAAGAAAGGAGATTCGGACTTTTTGAGTTCGATTGAAATAGTTATAGTTGATCAGGCGGACGCACTACTCCAGCAAAACTGGGAACATGTGGAATACATTTTCGAACATCTGAACCTGCAACCGAAAGAAGCTCATGGTTGTGACTTTAGTCGTGTTCGCAGTTGGTATTTGGATAATAACGCTCAATACTTTCGTCAAGTCATTGCCTTGGCTGCTTTCAACACACCGGAGCTCAACACCTTATTCTTCAACCAGTCAAAAAATTGGGCTGGTAAGATCAAGATCAGCGACAACTACAACGGCGCAATTCAGGAGTTGGGATTAAAAGTCAAGCAAACATTCTCTCGATTGGAATCACCTTCTTTTGCCGATGATCCAGATGCTCGCTTTACCTACTTCACAACTGTCACCATCCCAGCCTTGACGAGGAGAGCGAAAGATACAGTGGGAACAGTCGTATTTATTCCATCATATCTGGACTTTGTCAGGGTGAGAAACTATTTCTTGTCATCTCCCTCAACTAGTACTTTACCGTTTGGAAGTATTTCCGAGTATACTACTGTTCGGGATGTTGCACGAGCGAGATCACATTTCTTTAGTGGGCGACATAGTGTATTGCTTTATACTGAGCGAGCACATCATTTCAGAAGATATCAACTGCGGGGTGTGAAAAAGGTCATTATGTATGGATTACCCGACAATCCAATTTTCTATAGTGAGATGGTTGCCGGGTATTTGGGAAGGAGTGTGCAAGAGGGGAAATTGTCACCCGGAGAGGGAACCGTGAGAGCTATTTTCTCCAAATGGGACGTACTGAAATTGGAGAGAATTGTCGGAACGGAAAGGGTGGCTAGAATGATCAGAGATAAAGGGGATACTTTCGACTTCCTGTAGAAAAAATATGTCATAGGTGGTTCCATAAATACAATTGTTGAAACCCCAGAAAAAACGCCTTAATATGCACCAAGACACGCAACTTATGTATTTGTACACTCATACAACACCCCCCTATTCCATTTTTATACATTTCCACCCCATCTCTTCTCCGTACTCGCAGCATTATCTCTCTCCGTAACCTCTAGATCTGCCATCGTCTCAACCATCTCTTCCAACTCCTTTTCTCCACCGGGTCTAAATCTCGTCACCTTGTCGAAATTCCGCGCCGTCATTTCGTTGAGTTCTTTGCCTTCACCTCGCTCCCGAGCGATTGTCCGCGCTGTCATGGCGAATCGGATATCTTTTGGGCCATCGACTAATTCGAGGATTGCTGAGGCGGCCATATCTGGTTTTTGGGACTCGATTCGGAGTACGCGGGTGTAGCCTCCTGGACGGGTAGCATATCGTTCTCGGAGGGGTCCGAAGAGTTTGGGGATTAATTCGTGTGGTGTCTTCAAGTTCAATTAGCTTCCAATTCTCTACGTGGTCGAAATAAAACTAGGGGGAACGGGACGTACATAAAAGATCTCTGTCGCTCTTCTCTTGCTGGCTTCTGTGTTCTTCTTCCCTAGCGTGATGAGCTTCTCTGCTAGGCGCTGGGCTTCTTTTGCTTTGGGCCAGGTTGTGGATATGGATTCGAGTTTGAAGAGGGAGGTTACTAGATTTCGGAGGAGAGCTTGTCGGTGGGCTGAGGAGCGGTTGAGATGGCGGTATTTCATGCGACCGCCTGCCATTTTGAGGGATTGATTTGGTGATGGAGTGGGTGTCTTGTTGGTTCAATTGATTGTCCTTCCTCCTCTATTCTAGATCCAGTTGCGGGGGGATCGGATGGGGTCGAGATGGTGAAGCTGTCTGGCTGGTTGATACTCCCGCGAAGAGGAGCGCGTCTAAATCTTTTGGCAGGCCTCACGCGGCTAAGCTTCTTGTTCTGAAGTTGCACAAAGCTATTGGAAACTTAGTGGGGCGTTGTCCCCTAACAACGGCCTA
Organism: Calycina herbarum; assembly: GCA_001414485.1. Lineage (NCBI taxonomy): Eukaryota > Fungi > Ascomycota > Leotiomycetes > Helotiales > Pezizellaceae > Calycina > Calycina herbarum. The sequence continues at coordinate 82,041 of LLEY01000175.1, read as the reverse complement.
GGGGTGTATTGTTTACATTGTTCTGCGCTTGGATACCCTACCCTCTCGTCATATTCCGACCACATTCCAAATCGCAATCTGTTTGTCCATTGTTCATTCCAGTCAATTGTCTCTCTTTGGAATAATGGGTGCCCAACCTCCCTACCTCTACGATGCCATCAAGACAGAAGGTCCCAAGAGTCCCTACAAACAATTCGATCCCAAGGCAGTAACTCGGGCGAGTCAAACTCCCAAGCCCCCGCGCAAGAAACAAGAGGGGCCTCTGGTATCTTTCAATCAACATCCTGAGTACGTTATTCATTTTACCCCTCAATTGGGAATTTATACTGATTGAGGTGATTAGTTCCTTCTTAATACTTCCTTATGGAAACACGAATCCGAAACTGATGAGCCCCTCGGTCAAGGTGTGGGTAAAATGGATGAGGATTATCCAGCTGGTTCTGAGATGTCTTCAAGTCTTTTGTGCCGGGGCCTTGTTGGCTTTTATGATTATGATTAGAGGCATGGATGAGGCTACCGGATGGATTATGCGCATTGCTGTAAGTTCATGAAGACAGTTGGTTCTGAAGGAAGCAATCACTAATACTTGTTGTCTAGCCTGGCGTTGCCATTCTCCATACTGTCTACGGAATTTATCACCTTGCACGAAAGTCTTCGGGTCGAACACCAGCCTCATCTGCCAGTTACATGATATTCGCATCTTTGTTCGATGTATCTATAATACCATTTTACGCTTTCAGCGCTCTCGTGGCATATAATCACCAAACTACAATGGGAACATGGACGATCATTTTGTCAGACCAATCGCTCACACTTACTTTTTCGAAGATAGTCTTCCTAATTGCTACATCTGGTGGAGGTTTACATGTCGTATCTTTGGCCATTGGATTATATCTCGCCGTCACATTCCGAAAAATCTCAAATCTACCACCAGACATGAATCCTCTAGAGGACAATCTAACATCTCGAATTTCACGACACAAGCGCAACAAATCATCAATCTACACAGAGTCCACAGATACAGGAAACCGAATGTCGACAGCAACCACCATGTCCGAAAAGCGTCTTTCCAACGCAATGGAAGGAGGAAAACGCAGCTCAGGAGCCGCATACGAAGACCTCTCCCGACCCCCAACAATCCCCTTCTTCCACACCAGAACCCAATCCACAGACTCATTCTCAACCTACAAATCCACACCCCCAGGATCAAGAGACTCCCGAGTCGACCTTCCAAGTCGTCAATACCAAGCCCTCCGCAACTCTGGTGCTTCATCCAACATGGACATCAAGCGAAGCTCAATGTACTCTGGCGCCGCCCAGTCCACACCACCAAAACGACAATCCTACCAAGAAGTTCCCCTTTCAGAAAATGGCTCCCCTCAACGATCAAATAGGAAATCAGGAAATATGTCACAAGGCTGGTATGCCTCTGACTCCCTCGGGAAACGCAATCGCAGCGAGTCCCCCAAAAAAGGAAAATATCAACCCGTACCCAACCGCTTCGACGACTCAGACGATATCTCATCTCTCCACACTAATCCATTGGCTTCCAACCCACCTACCCCACGTCACAAATACAACAGCTACAATCCCGGTAGTCACTCCCCAGTTTCACCTGTTAGCACAGTTAGAACTGGTGACATCGCGGACATGTCTGCTGAACGAGACGAAATGGCGGCAGATCCATTGGCGAATAATTTCAAGGCTAAATACTATGGAGATCTCAAGCCTGCTACACCACCTGTCATGGTTGGAACAAATAACAGACAAGCATCATCTGGAAACGATTTCTTGAATCAAAAAGGCAAATTCAGACCCCGGGATGCGAGTGGCAAGATTGCCGAGGAAGGCCTGGGAGGAAGTGCAAATGGTTGGAATACTAGATTCCGAAAAGTTACGGGGACGTAAATAATGTTTATTGGTTTTTTGTGTTTTCGTGCTTGGAACTTTGGATTTTCCCGGCGTCTTGGGATGCAGAGTTTGGATATGCTTTTGTGTTTGGGAAATGATTGAAAATGGTTCTATGTCAGGGATTGGGTATCTATGGGAGGGTTTGGGTTTCTGTACATTATCTCAAGAGAGACAGATAATTGCGAATACTATGTATGTGTTTGTTTTTCAAAAACTTTCTTCCATATTGCCTTCTTCTCCCGCATCATCATCCCTCACAAACAACTCATCTTCTTCCTCAGCCCCATCCTCAAAACCTTCTTCTCCTTCCTGCTCATCCCCTTCAAACTCCCCCATAGATGACCCCGCATCAGAATTTGGGCCCCTCGCAGCTCTCACATACCCCGCCCAGTCCGTAGGCTCAGACTTCACCTCCCCTATATCCCCCTCCTTCCACCCAAGTTCATCCCAAACCCCCAACCCACAAAGATGTCTCATAGTCGGCCGTCCATGCGGACAATTCCAGGGTTTATCAAGTTCCCCCATATGCTTAACAACATTTTCCATTTGTTTCTTTGACAGCGTCTTCCCAATCATGATACTACTCCGACAAGCTCTCATAGCAAACATTTTCCTCACCTTACTCGGTCGAGGAATGTTGTTCCCCGAACTAGAGGTAGGTGTTTCAGTGAGAAGAGAAATAAGTTCTTCCAAATCGGTTAGAGAGAATGTCGTTTCTCGCGAGAGGGGGAGAGCAAGGAGAGAACAGCGGTTCCCTACTACGGAGTTCTCAGAGTGGTCGAAGGATATTAGGAAGCCATTTGTTTCGAGGATTTTCAGGTTTTCGAGGACGATTTCTTCTTCCATAGCAGTAAGGTCGAGAACCTTAGGTTGGACGAGAGGTTGAGATTGTACGATTGTGGTACTCTGTAACCTCTCGAAGTTGTATTTCTCATCCGAAGCATGTTGATCGATAATGAAGAGATCATCCGCCCTCAGAGCTCCTTCTTCGGGTTGGAGAGAGGAAATTCTCGAGGCGAGGATGAAACCGAGATTAAACTGACCACATATTTTCATTCGCGCGAAATCAGGTTTCGAGATTGTGAGGGAGAGTTGTTCCTCAGCTTGGGTCGAGTCTAAAGGTGCATCCTCCGTTTTTAGAGGTTTGGTGGAGTTGTAGGAGTCCAAAAGTAGGTTGAGAGACTCGAGTTGTTGGGTTATTGAGGAAATTGTCGTGTGGAGTGGTTTTACTAAGTTTATGGTGCTGTCTTTCTTTTTCGAAGAACCCTTTATGAGGTTTTTTGTGCGGAGGATGTTTTCTTGGGAGGGTTGGATGAAGTCTTCTTCTACTGCTTGGATCATTCTTTGGACTTTGGCATCCTCGCGGGCTTTCTTTTCGGCTTCGTCGATGTACGAGTCGTTGTTATCATCCTCTTCTATAGCGTTATCATCCAACTCCATGCCAGGGTCTCCATCTTCAGGTTCCGGATCTATTGAGGCTATCGTTTCATTGGCTTCTTCTGGGTCTGCCGAAGGACTTGCTGCTGCCCCACTTGGAGATTCTGCAACTTCTTGATCATCATCCTCAATTTCGTCCTCAATTTCATCCTCGGCAGATGGTGATTGCTGCTGTTGTGTTCCTGGAGCCGCAAACCGTTGTGATAAACGGCTTCCAAAAGAGGGTAGTGGAGCATGTGAAGGACGACGAGGAGCAGCGATGCGAGAGCGACGTGAGACACTGGTGATGCTAGGCCTATGATCTATTTTGTGGCTTGGAGTCCCAATGGGACTAGTGGTAGTATGATCACCGATGGTTATTGTCGCTATTTCAGCAGGACCTCGTTTTGATCTCGGGGTGCTTGAAAATATACTTGCTAAAGGAGGTGGCTCTTTCGAAGGTGATTGGAGCACGGGTATAGGAGGTTCTTCATCTGATTTGCTAGAATCTTCTTCGGGCAAACGACTTTTCGCTTTTTCCAATTCAGCAAGCCGCGCGTTGAAATCTGCCACAGGAATTGGGAGATGGTATGTTGCAGGAGCAAGAGTGGATTGAACCGTAGAGATAGAGCTGGCAGGATCTTCAGGAGAATCCTCTTCTTCTGCTTGTTCTCGTTCCTTTGCTAGCTTTTCAACTAGTCTCTGCTTTTCCCGAGAGAGTCCTGCAGGGTCACTTATGATCTTTGGGGGTGGTGGCATTTTCGGTTCACTTCTTTCCTCTGCTCCCTTGGCAGCCCAATTGGAAATGAGACTGACCGCCGCTCCATCTCGATTCATGGAGTTTCGAGAAACAGCTGAATTACCAGATTTTGAGCGAGGTTGGCTTTCTTCCTCATCATCTGTGCTTGGCTCCCTTCGAGAATCCTCAACAGGATCTCCCTTTTCACTAGATTCTGATGGAGCACCTCTTAAGCTTGGTGTATTCCTGGGGGATGCCGTAGCAAGTGAGGGTTCACGACTAATCGTTAATTGCTTGTATGAAGGCCGCTTCTGAGCTGGCAACTGTGAAATAGGTACAGTATAATCTTGCGAATCGAAGAGAACAACAAGAGCCTCCTTCAAATTCTCCAACATGCGTGTTTGATCATGTAGCAAAATGGTTCTTTTGTCTGGACTGACGTTAACGTCATATAAATGTGTATCGAGTTCAATGTTGGCAAATATGAAAGGAGATTGTGAGGCATTGTACGACTTGTACACTTCGTTGAATGCCTTGGCCACTTGCGGCAATCCACAAGGTCTTGCGTTGACGAAAAACATCTGCCTATCTGGAGTTTGCCTGCCTTCCCCCGATGCTGGACGTGATATGTGACCAACTATTTGAATATTCTTGTTCCCTCCATCTTCTTGTGTGCTCCATCTCTGGCTGGGGGCACTTGTAGCCTCCAATTCCAAATTCAGATCCAGGGGAACCAAAGCTGTGAGGGTCTTTGCACCAAACACATTGACAATATTCTCCCGGGTGGTTTTGTTCCCCTTGGTTGAAAACAAGGCGGTCTTTTTGCCCTTTCCAGCCTGTTGGGAGACAGAGAACTTGATTCCGGTTTGAATGCAAGCGTATTGACCTAGAACCCCCACCACCCGACCCCATTCCCGCTTTATGTTGCGCTCTAATTCTCGTCGCCTGACTGGGAGGTTGTTGAAAAGGTTCTCGACGGAGACTGTTGTGCCCTTCTGCGCTGCTACCACGCTCGTGCCTTTCAGTTTCCCGGAAATCTCGAATTCCAACTTGGTTCCCTTTGGAGCATCCTCCGCTCGACACGTCGTCACGGAGAATTGGGATAGGGCGCACAAGGAGGACAACGCTTCACCGCGGAAGCCAAATGTCTGCAAAGTCGTGAGGTCGGAATAGGTAGAGAGTTTCGAGGTGTGGTGTTTGAGGGCCAGTGTCTCGTAGTTTTGGGGAGAAATGCCGTCGCCATTATCCTGCACTTCTATTGACTCCAGCCCTTGATTCTTGAAGCGGACATCTGTACAGAACGGTTAGCAAGTATTTAATACTTCTGGGCAAGCTCGCATGAAGCTGTTGATGAAGCGCCTACCAATGCTTGTTGCGCCGGCATCGAGACTATTCTCTACCAGCTCTTTGACGACGGAACAGAGGTCAACGATGACCTGACCGGACTGGATCTGGTGAACTGTCCGGCCTTCAATTGCTTTTATGGTGGCCATTTCATCCTTGGTTGTACGATGAGGGTTGAGGGAGAACGCGACGCGTTAAGTGGTTTCTGGTTTCTGTTTCTGGGCGGCAGTTCGGGAGGGGAAGCCGTCGGCATTTTCCCAGGAAGGCGCACCTTGATGGAGTGGACGGGAGTACTAGTCCGTACAGCATCTTTATTTCTCCAACACCACTTCCTCCTTCTCAACACCAACTGGACCCCTTCAACAATATCAACAACAATAATCAACCTCATCGGCTCGGTCCCCTGTTTCTGCCCTCAAATTTCGACGATTTACATCCAGAAAACCAACCTCCTTGGCAGTTTACCAATCACCAGAGAAGCCAACCTGTTGACGGCCAATATCTCACGCCACCGGCGAAGCGGCGGTCACCTGAATTTCTGTTTCTACCTATTGCTATTTTCTCTGCTGCTTACAGATCGATGACATTTATCGCGATCAGTTCTTGTCAGCTTCCTTCGCGCGTCGTCTTTCCTCATTCTTCTATTTTCAAGTTCTGTTACCGAAGCCTTGCGCAGCTACCTAAGTACAAGTAGAATTGGTATCTGGCGCAAAGGCAAACCGCAACGACTTCCTTGCGTATATTTTATATTTGCAAGAGTCCGAGTCTGCGGAAGTTTGCGAGACTCTTTGCGTATATGCAGCATCAGCAATTGTTAAGCATGCAAGAGATGTTATATCCCCAGATACAGTTACATTCTGACCAAGTTCGCTGTGAGGAAATCAAGTACTGCCCCTTGTAGCAGCTTGCAGCAACCCCCAATCACTGGACTCTTCCATTCTTTCTGACTCAATCGAATGTACGGTGTATTGCTGCACAGTCGAGGCTAGAATGATGAAGACAGTGTATTGTTCGTACTACTGTCGTGTTTTTCTGATGTCTGATGTTCATCTGCGATGTCCATACGAAGTTTTGGAATTTTGAGTATGCCTCTGATTCTTGTTAGCCAATTGGAATACCACCGATTGCGGTGATGTTCCATGACACCAAACGGTGGCTTGTCCGAATCTGGGTCGTCTGATTCTGGAATCCAGCTCTGGTTGATCGGCAGCATTCTGTGCCTCACGCAAACAATCCCATTTACTTCTCAAATGTGATATACGAGATACTTTAGAGAATGCTGTTCTGTGAGTCTTCCCAAATTGCTGGCACGCTAGCCATTATAAAGCTTCCTGAAGGTGTTGTACTAACGGGTCTTTTTAACAGATTCTGGTTGTATTCAAGCCACGACCAAGAAGAATCGCCTCGTCTGTGTGCGCGCGACTCGCGATACCACAGCAAACCACTTCAATTTTTGAAACGCTTTGTCCCTCCACAATGTATGCAGCTGCACCAGCTTATGTATTGCTCCCAGGGTCTCAGAGGTTCCAAATAACTATGCTGTGCCTGACTGGTGCAGCTGTACTTCTGTACCGGCTGTCGGAAGACTCCCGAACCGCTACTAGCTTCCATCCCCCCGGATATTTGACGCTCCCTAGACCTATTATGGCCTCTTGCTCGTCATAATTGCCCATGCGAGTAGCACGGGCATTCAATATACGGTAAGGGATGAGTATCAAAATCGTAATGTGTGGGGGTTGGTGTAACTGGAGGTTCTTGCCCGCTGATAATCGGCGGTTGGGGTTCAAAGTTCCCCTCAGAAGCCAGGGGTTACACTGACGAAACTGGTCTCTGAACCAGGAGGAAATCCCTACGAAGAGTAAGCTGTCAGGGTTTATTCGGTTGTTTCCCTCTCACCCGTGTCGACGTTTGATGGACTCGGCCAGTCTTCCATGCAAGACTTTGCACTGACCCTGTTCTACGTACTACCATAGAATTGGTAAGTTCAGAAAATGATCAGCTTAGCTCCACATATATGATACCGCTAGCATCCTTCTTCTCCGCTTGGCTCGGAGAATAGAGCTCTTCAGCAAAACCATTACCAAGTAACGGGTCCTTCATGAGTTCTTCACTATCATCAGGGGCCGTGAAGGTGGTTGCGGTCTCGACCGTTTTCACTTTCTTCGCCATATTCTTTGTTGGGTTAAGGTTAGTAGCGAGATTTGGGTTCACCAAGATTGGGAGGCGCGATGAAGTTGCTATTGTTGCGTCCATGGTAAGCGTTCTAATATATTTTCAATTAGCAATGAAAGACTTTAGAAATTGACACTAATACTGCCATCTAGATCTGCTCCCTTGGGGTGCTGGCGGCAACTATTCGAGGTGTGCTGCTAATCATCCCTTAAACTCCAGAGATATTTACTCATTTGATAAATCACAGAAGCAAGATATGGTTTAGGGAAGCCTAGTCCAACACTGTCACTGGAAGATAAGGAAGAGTTCTTGAAGGCAAGTCGATGTGAATTTATTTACTACTTCTCAGCTAACAATATCTGTGTCAGAGTCTATTTGTAGCGATTATTTTCTACAACATCTCTCTTACACTCACGAAGTTTGCAATCGTGCTGCAATACATGAGGGTGTTCACATCTGGAAGAATCAGATATTACTGCTGGATTGCCATGGCGCTTGTTATTGGTTTTGGAATAGAGTCCTTGGGAATCTCAATTTTCGCTTGCTCTCCCGTTTCGGCCTTCTGGGACCTCACAATCACGAATGGTCACTGTGTTGACAAACGATTCCTCTGGTTTTTCAACGCTTCTTTCTCGATATTTACCGATATTGTTTTGCTGGCACTTCCAATACCGGTTTTGTTGAAATTGGTCATACCAAAGAATCAGAAGATCTTACTGGTGGGTATTTTTGCACTTGGAGGATTGTAAGTTGAATGGTCTCGTAAACAAGAAGAGATTCGCTAACATTTCACAGCGCGTGCTTGGTCAGTATCCTTCGACTACAAAGTCTTTATGCAGCATCGACGGCGGATGATCTTATTCGTAAGTATTTTCGTCACTGAGAGATTCAGGGTACACACTCTAACAAATCATGCACAGTCAAAAATATCAACAGTGGAATGTGGTCAACCATAGAAATCAACACCGGAATCATCTGCGCCTCTCTCCAAACCATCCGTCCCGTCGTCGCAAAAGTCTTCCCCAATCTATTTACCTCCACCTCACGACGAGGGTACGAGCGAACAATCGATACAGGCTCAAGGGCTTACGCCCAAGGCGGCTCGCACGCAACCAACGTTGAAATGTTCTCTCCCACCAGAAGCAGCGCACCAGTCACTAGCCCCAGTTCTTCAACGGCTTCGCAGGGCTTCGCACCGTGGAGAGAAGATATTGAGAAAGGGGACAATAATATTGTGGTTACGAAGTCAATTGGTATTACTGTGCAACAAACTGGGGTGGATCGGGATGGGAAGACCTTTTTCCATCCGTAAGCTTAGAAACTTGGGCTGATGCTGATGTCACCGGATGGCTCGGCTGGTCGAGTTGGATGGGTGAAAACTTGGGGGTTTGGGGTTTGTACTGTTTTGGGAATGAGGCTTGAGGGCTTTGGGGCGAAAGGAAGGAAGGTCGGGGTAAAATAGTTGTCTTGGTTTGTGTCTTTTTTTGGTTTGGTTTGGCACCTCTTGTCTGGATTTGGAGTAATTACCTATGGGATGGTTTGGAGGAAATGGTTGGGAGGATAATGATGTATTTCTTATGTTGTAACTGTAGTATATCAAATCAGCTTCTGTACTACACAAAGCCTTCCTTAGGTCTGGGTCTTGACTTTCAGTCCGCAGAAACAGGGTAAAGACCGTAAAGTTACGGAGGCACGGAGGTACTCCAGAACCCCAGATATCTCTACGGCGTAGCATCTGTACGACGAGAGGTGTTGAAGAACTTCCAGGATTTTGTTACAGGGGGTTCCAACCAGGCGATGTAACCCGAGGTGGGTCGTCAATGCATGGCTTGCATGAGGACGTCTTGACGTGCCTACCGCATGTTACCGATTGGGGAAAAGAGATGTACTTTTAACCAATAAGCGGAGTGCGTAAGAGGCGGGGATGTGGAAGTTGAGACATGGTGAAGAAGTGCAAGTTGGTCTTTTCATGCGAATTTGAGTGAGAAAGGTTGTCCAACCACACTAGTTCGGAATACGGAATGCAGGAGCTTCTATTCGTACAGTACCGGACAGTCTACCGATGTACAGTGAGTTAGTTAAGCTTGAATTTGCCCACTTTTTTTGTAATCCAAGCTTTTTTTTTATCAAGGCTTTCTCCCTCTTTTCTTTAAAAGACAGAAAATAAAAGTACTCTAAAAGAGACAAGGCCTAGCTAGAAAGAAGCGCTATATCTAATTATCTCTCTTCTATATAATTTATTAATTCAAAGTAAGTATAATAAAAGTAAACTAAAAGATAAATAATTCTTAAAATAACCCCTTTTCTTAAAAAAAATTTCATTGCCCTTATAAGGTCGATAGGCTCTATACCAAGACCCTATAAAAATTAAGGCAGATATAAAATTATCTGTTTTTATCCTATAAAGTTTATAGAGTATAAGGGGAAATATAAGCCTCTTCTTTCCTATTCTTATAAATAGTATATTATATATTGTTATTAATCAATAGGTAAAAGAGTGCCTAAAAAGGGGGGAAATCAAGGAATTTTCTTAAAAAGCTCGGATTACAAAAAAAGTGGGCAAATTCAAGCTTAACTCGCAACTCACTGTATCTTAATCCTGGGTGTGCATGTGTGCATGTGTGCATGTGCTAGTCGCACATTTATTTGTTAGGATGTTTTTTTCTTACCGTGATGTGCGAGATTTCCAATCAGGTTCGTTACCAGTTTTTGGGTTTGGTGAGAGGGGTATTTACGTGTTTCGCACGGCCAAGCTGCTTGTAAGGCTGAGAAGATGGAGGGGGGGAGAAGGGGGTGTAGGTCGTATGGTTGTTTGTGGAAGGTGACACTACATCGGAGAGTTTCGTGATGGGGTGGAAGGGGCATTGAGTGGAAATCCGGATTTATATGGTGATACAGTGGTGTCACTGTTGGTATGTGGGTGTGTGGAGGTTTGTATTCCTGGGTTTAGGCTCCGGAGGGGTAAGATAGAAGGGTTGTAGGGAGCTATTTACGAATTAAAGATGTATACTTGTGACATAATGTTAAAGAGAGAAATCTCGTCGTTTGGTTTTGAGTTCACCCTTTTGGGAGAACATTTGAGTTCATTTCTCAACTTGGGGGTTGTTGATGGATGCTCAGCCATTTCTATAGGCTCGAGATTCAAATTGATGCTAGAGGTAATGGGAGGCTGAACACGGGCTGCCTCATGTGATTTCTTGAAAAGATTGCCATAGTAATTGAGTAGCAGAAAATTCCTAACTAAATTTCCAAAAGTTCACTTCACATTCTCTAATTAATCTAGCCATCGGGGTGTAATTGTAATTGATTCGTTCGAATTTTCGAATGGTTTGGAAGAAGAAACGTAATTTGAAATATTCTTGTAAATTGTCTTTCGTGGCCGCCTCAAATGCCAACACTGTACCAACCGGTGCATGAATTCGTAACTGGTCCAGAGTCCAAGTCCGCTACTCTGCTCCCTCGATTATTCAAGCAAGATTCGGAAAATTAATTCGATTATCTCACAATTCTGGTATGATTTTTTTCAAGCTCCTAGTACATCCAGAAGCGTTAGAATAATTGTTATAGAATGTCAAGTGCCTTGCACTATAGTCACGAATTCTTACAACCCCTTGTGTTGGTGCGCGAAGGGCGCTTAAGTCAACAACGTGATAAAACGCAGACTTTTGCAAATACAAAGTACCCAATCCCATGCTACAAGTATACCTTAGTGCTTTAAGCAAGAGTTAAGGAAGTCGCCTTAATATTTCTATTCTTTTCACTAATTCTCGTCCACTCTCGCTTAACATCCAACACCTCAATGTTTACCAATCCAGTATTACCCCTAAATCCACAATCGCATATTATAGCTGACTCATGAATTACTAGACAAAAAGTTCAAACCGAGGTGCCGAGCGACAATCGCACAAAAATGTACCCGATATTGTACCAACGACACCGGAACGTATTCTCTGCAATGTCACCTGGGAATTTCCCGGAGTAGAGCACGCGCCCAGTAATATACGAAGAAAGATTAGAAGAAGTTACTTCTCGGGAAAAGATCTACATTTGGTGTTTTTGTTTCTTTTCGTAGTACTTCTTGTACGTTTTCTAGCTGCATTTTTCATCCCAAATACCAGCAATTTAGATCACGTTTATCTTTCCTATGTGTGACAATTCTCTTACTTTAGGGAACGATCGACACCAGATGTCCAGCTTTTGTTTTTTCCTTGTACACTTTCGCTTTCTGGTTCCCACTTGATTCTACAAGGTGGCACCATCTTCGTATTTTCGAGATAGAAAGAATCAGCACTGGTCGCCGATCAGTTTATAGCATGCAAATGAATATAAAGCCGAGGAAGAGTCTATGTGACTCGAGGTGATGGGGAAATAAGTCCATATATTTGAAGTCCATAAGTTTATTCGAAGTTACATTTCCACCAGTTCTGTTTACAAGTTCTCAATCACCAGGTTACTTCATCATGCATCTCTCAATACTTATCCTTATTGCTTTTGCTTCAAATTCGATTTCCTTCTCAGTATGGAAATCCCCCCAGAAATGTACCACCAACAACGATTGTTCCGATGATCTACGTTATTGCAGTAAAAATAAGGATTGCATATTGAAAGGAGTTTCCGAAGACAAATGCGAGAAAAACTCCGAGTGCATCCTGAACAATTGTGTGAATGGCATATGCAAGATCCCCCAAGGCACTGGTGGATTCAGATGCAAGGGAGTACAGGATTGCAATAGCGGTTTGGTTTGTCGTTTTCACCAGGAAAACTCGAAGGATCGCGTGTGGATTTGTGCTGAGGATGATGGCAGAGTAGGAGGTTATTGTGGAGCGGATTATCCAAAGAAGTGTGATGGAGCGCTTCAGTGTACGCCCATGGATGGTGGGAATTATTGTTTGCCGGGAGAATGCAATGCTCTTGGGCTGACTTGCTCGTCAAACTCAGCTTGTTGTTCTGGGAATTGTAAGGTGGATTTATGGTTGGTGGGTAAATGTGTGGCTGGCGGAGGGATAAAGTGTGGCGAAGAAGGGCTAGTTGCATGAAACAGGAAGAGTGTTGTTATGGGGTATGTGAGGGACATGCTCTGGGTATCGGTTTCAATGTTGAGCCAGGAAAGTGCAAAGGGCTGAAGGAGCTCCAGAGTAGCGCGAAACCCTTTACCCATCCACCAAAACCGAATAACCCTCAAGATACAGAATCCGGAGATAGCAATTCCAGTGGCACAGGGGATGACCAGCAAAATAATAACAATTCTCAAGGGGGAAACAACAACGCTGGAGATGCATCCAATAACCAGGGAACGGATCAAACAGACAATGGGGATTCGAAAGGTTTATCAAATAATCAACAGGGAGACCAAACTTCAAGGGGCGACAACGGCAATTCGGATCGCCAACAAGGAGGTGACGATAACTCCCAAGAGTCCAACGACGGAAAATCAAAGGATTCTGGTGATTCTACAACTGACCAGCAAACTGACAACAAATCCGAGGATTCCACAGGGGATCACCAGGGTGATAATGAAAACCAACAGAACGATAATGCTTCTGGAAACGGTCAGCAAGGGGACAACTCTCAGGTGGACAGCCCACAAACCAATGAAGAAAACTCCGGAAACTCTGGAGATGCGGGAAGTCAACAAGGAGACAAGAACTCACTAGTCGATAATAGAAATCCGGGTAGCAGTGACAATTCCGACGTCCAGGAGGGGGTCGACAATATCTCGGGAAACGGCAATCAACAAGGAAATGTCAATTCTCAAGCTGATAATTCACAAACCGACAACTCAAATCCAACCCAGGATGACTCCCAAGACACCAGCAATAGTCAACAAACTGCAGACCCTAGTTCGGATGGGCAGGGGAATTCGAGCGGCTCACAGGACGGTGAGAATTGGCAGAATACTGGGGACAACCAGAATTCAAACGACAACCAAGCAGGCGACAGCACCGCAGATAACACGTCCGACACCATATCTGGAGGCTCAGGGGTTTCCCAAGGAGGTGATATTAACTCTGGGAATTCTGCCGATAACCAGGAAGGAGAACATATATCCGATAATAGTAACTCGGGAGAAAGCCAAAATCAAGATGCTAATTCCAACTTGGGGGATAGCAATTCAGGGGATAGCCAAAATCAAGATGCTAATTCCAACTCGGGGAATAGCAATTCAGCAGATAGCCAAAATCAAGCTGGTGATGGAAATTTAGCGGATAACTCAGCAGATACCAACTCGAACTCGGGAGATGGCAACTCCAACACCGATGACAACACATCCGCCGATTCAAAGGATGAGCTTTAGACACCTTTCATTTGTCCTTGAATATACTTTGCATTTACACCTTTCCTTTGTAAAAAACCACATCGTCGTATAACTACATTATATATTTCCTTTGTACGGTACGAGGTTAACGGTAATGAGCGGAAAGAATGTGTGGTTTGCAAAGGGGGATGAGTAGCGGGTAGAGTGATCTAGTCACAAGTAGGTGAAGAGGGAACAGTGGGGAGATGAATAACTTTGTAGCAGACTTTCAAGATCGGTGAATATATACGTGAATAATATATTATCTGTTTAGCGAGGTAGTGAATAGCCTAAACACCGCCCTCGCTCAGCACAACCAGGCGATTCGCTTTCCAAGTACTATTTAAACAATCTTATTAGCTCCTCAAATTCACCAAGTTAGAAGTAGAAGCTGGTCACAGGGTCTACTTTAAACGGAATAGAAGTGCATCGAGCCTCCAACCATCCACAACTCAACCCTTGGCAGCCGGTCCAGTGCTTTTTAAGTTGAATAGAGGCAGTTCGAGATGCCAAAACAATCACCCAGCAAGTGCACCCGCTGAGCAACGATCGGGTACAAACATACCTCGCGATTGACTTATGATTCTACTGCGTATCCGAGTTTTTCATCTCCTGAAATCCAATTACTGTCGAATATTTCTCTGCTTTCGATCCTCGTGTTTCAGGCGATTGGAGTTGTTCCAGAATAGGATGTAGCCGCTTTGGAGAACTTGGTTGCACAGCACTGACTCACCAGCCCTGGTGGCCGTTCAGAACCAACAACAGAACAAGAAAAGCAACCAACCATAAAAAACCAACTCGAAAATTCACAACGCAACAAAACCCGGCACCCAGCTTGAATATAAACAAATTCAATTAATTAACCAGGCCTTCTCGTCCTAATTATCATGCATCTCGGAGCCCCCCTCTCACTAAAAATAACATAAGAAAAGGTCGCAATGCCATCTCCCCGCTTCCCAATGCGAATAATCAAGTCAATCCACCAATCCCACCGTAGTGCTATAAAATAAATGTACATAACCCCAACAAGCATCACCCCAACATGCACTCTGTTCCTAACCCCATATTCAAGAAAAGTCAAACCGATCAGGCAAAACGATAGGCGCAACCAGAGTCCAGGTATAAATACCATAACAAACCCAAGCGCTAATAATCTTGACCCAACTAGCCCAATATGTTCTCCCAACAGGTGCGAAGTCCTTGCCATCTCGGGTGGATTCCTCGATGTTCATGGTTAGGAGGGTGGCTACCCATGTAGTGGCTAGGAAGAAGATAATGTGGAAGAGAGCGTAGCTGTATTGAGTTGAGCTTCTCTCGTCGTCTTTGGCGCTGTTTCCGCTGTCGCTATCTTCGTCGTCGTCCATGAGGGCGTCTGCTGGGAGACTGCCTTCTTCGACTGCTTGACGGAGTGCTGCTGCGCGCATTTCACGGCGGCTGTCGGGCTGTTGGGTAACCAAGTCGTGCTCGTCGTCTTCTGGAAGTCGGATTCTCTTTCCTTTGCCTCCTAGAGCAATCCCTTGAGTTGCAGCTCGGGTGGTTGTGTAGGCAACAGTCAACATGGTGACAATAGCGCCAATGATGATGGAGGTAGTTCGAGTGCCCTGGGCGCGGATAAGAGGATTGCACTGTTTGTCATCTGGTTCCATAGAAACTGCTGACATGGTGAGGTAAGTACAGTAAACAGCAACCATAGCAGACTGGGCGAGGCCAGCCTTGGGGTTGTATTCCTGGATTGCTGGGTGGACGGAAACTACTGATACGGCAAGTAGTAGAATTAAGTTAATCGTAATGGCGGCTTGGTTCATTGAGCATCCGTCCTTGGCGAAGAAAAGATATTGAAGGATCGTCATGACAAGGGAACCGGCGTACATTCCCAAGGTTGATCCGATCAAAATTCCTCTCCAGACACGAGAATCGGTCTCCTCAATTCTTTCGAGACAATATTCCGCCCAAGTATGTGCCAAATCGACCAAGAGGATGAGCCCGAGGAGGAGGAAGAGAGTGGCGCCAATTAAGGAAATATATTGACCCCAGACCATGAAGAACGCTTCCGGGATGAAGAACGAAACCACAATCAAGGCCAACCAGGCAATAATCTTAGGACCCCAGAATCCGTTTTGAATAGCTGCTCGGGGATCTTTCGAGGAGTTGACGCCCAGGAGAATCAGGCCCATTATCAGGTGGAATATTCCCAGGGCAAAGTTGATTCGGTGGACTGCAACCCATCCATAACAAGCTCCATCCGGACAAGTAATCGTCATGTAATCGAGAGTCAATTTTTGTAGTTTATTGATTGCCCAGGGCGTGAGCATTATCCATGACAGGATTGAGTTGACGAGGAGGATGAGGGCGTATGCGATTCTCGTAGCAACACTGAGAATATCAGTTACCGATCTTTCCATCTAACAGAATATGAGCTCACCTGTTGCCGCATTTCCCACATGCACTGCAAACTGCTGAACAAGTCGCTGCGCCGCAACAACTTGCTGCAAAGCCGAAAATCTGGGAGAAATGTCAGTTCGGTTCAGAGATCGGTTGGCCGGCGCATGGCGTTTGGGAGACGTACAGTGCCTACGCTAGGCACTGCCAGCAATGGCAGAGAGAGGAGAGCACCCATAGTGCCAGACTGGGTTGCGCAACGAAGTGGCGATATCTGGTGCTGGATGCGATCACGATGATTTTGGTGGTGTTGTTGACGCTTGCAGTGGTGGAGGAGTAGGGTAGGGTAGCTGCGGGTTGATGTCAGTTGGAGTGATGACTTTCCGCGCGGCTGAATCAGGCTGTGGCTGGACTGTGGCTGGAGGGGCTAGATAGCCGTGGCTGCACCCGACCATCCATTCCTCGGCAGTGAATCTAGAAACAGATCTCTCTAGTACTAGTACTTTATATATACTGAAGCATACTTTATATATACTGAAGCAACTTAATTACTCCTTGATTCTGGGAGATTTATTCAAATACTTCGTAATCTTCCACAGGTAACCAGAGATATTCAGTGCTGCTTTTATTATTGTTGGGGACAGCTGCCGATTGCCGCTCCGTCACCTCTCACCTCTCACATCCCCGTCATCGCCGTTTCCCCTGGCGCGATAACGCTCCTGATTGCTCCACTCCACTCTGGTCCACTCTAGAGTACTACACTTTTGAACACCGACCTTATCAACCCATCACGAACACGTACTCTACCTCTGATTCCCACTCTCCACCTCTGTCAATTGCTTCAAACTCCTCCCTACCCATCGACTCGAGGCCGAGATGGTATTGAACGCAACACCGTGAACACGATAGGACCCTCACTCCTTCAGGCGCAATGACCGTCGAGTAAAACAGTCAACACCTACCTAGATTTCCCATTCACACGCATTCCGTGCATCCCACTTCCAACATGTCGGAAAGGTCGCTCAAGACGGCGAGAATAGTGTCGAGTATAGCTGCGACAACTATTTCCCTGGCATGTGGTACCAATGTATGCCATTCCCCTCTAGCAAAGTTATAGTTCCACCACTAACACCATGTAGTATGTCTACTCAGCATGGGCTCCCCAATTCGCGGAGAAACTGAAGCTCTCTTCCACCCAAAGCAATCTAATCGGGCTTTCTGCGAATTTGGGAATGTACTCAATGGGGATACCAATAGGCATGTTGGTTGACAAGAAAGGGCCTCGAATCGCAGTCATGGTGGGCGCTTTTCTACTAGCAGCCGGCTACTTTCCACTACACCAAGCTTTCGATAGCGGCTCTGGCTCGATCCCATTACTTTGCATGTTTTCATATATGACGGGATTGGGTGGTTGTTTTGCCTTTGCTGCTTCGGTCAAGACATCGGCCTTAAACTGGCCACGCCATCGAGGAACAGCGACGGGATTTCCGCTGGCGGCCTTTGGATTAAGCGCTTTCTTCTTCTCATCATTTGCCCAGTTTGTGCTCCCGGGTAACACCGGGCATTTTCTGCTCCTCCTGGCTTGTGGGACCTTTGGCCTCGTCTTCATTTCATTCTTCTTTTTAAAGGTTTACCCCCACCCTCACTATACCGCCCTAGCACCCTCAGGTTCCGGCAACCGCCTCCACAGAACAAAATCGGAGGATAGCAAGAACAGGGTGGAACGAGCATTGTTGGAGGCTGAGCCAGGTAGGTCGCAATTCGTAGTCGAACATCTCCATCCACACCAAAACACACAGACACAGGCCCTAAATCAAATCCAAGTAGACCACCAAGTAGTGCAGGCACCTGCGGACGAGCCCATGTCCGAAACAGACGAGACCTCCTCCTTGATGTCCAGAGATTCCTTGTCGTCCCTCCCGGGTGATCTTGAGAATGAGAGAAATGATGAAGAAATTAATGTTAAGGACCATGCCCATCGTGTAGATATCCGTGGTTTCCAAATGCTCCATATGATGGAATTCTGGCAAATGTTTATATTGATGGGGATATTGACGGGAATTGGATTGATGACCATCAAGTAAGAAACCCCTTTCGTTAAATGTAAATCCCCTACTGACCTGTTGAAGCAATATTGGAAACGATGTCCAGGCGTTATGGGAGCACTACGATGACTCCGTAACCAACGAATTCATCATGAAGCGCCAGGCGATGCACGTCTCCATCCTCTCAGTATGCAGCTTCTTCGGTCGTCTTCTAAGTGGTAAATACACACCTCCCTCTCCCCTATCTGGTACTGGCTAACCTCCCTAGGCGTCGGCTCCGACTTCCTCGTCAAAGTCCTCAAAGCCTCCCGTCTCTGGTGTCTAACCCTCGCCTCCCTAATCTTCCTCATCACCCAAGTAGCAGCCCTGACAATCACCCGCCCCATGAACCTCATCTTCGTCTCTTCTCTCACCGGTCTCGCCTACGGCTTCCTCTTCGGCTGTTTCCCCTCCATCATTGCGGAAGCCTTTGGCGTCAATGGGCTGTCGCAAAATTGGGGAACCATGACGCTGAGTCCTGTCATTAGTGGGAATGTGTTTAATATTTTCTATGGGAGGGTGTTTGATGCTCATAGTGTTGTAGGGAAGGATGGGGAGAGGATGTGTAGTGAGGGTCTCGAATGCTATCGCAGTGCGTATCTTGTGACTGTTGTTAGTTGTTTGGTGGGGCTGTTGGTTAGTCTTTGGAGTATTAGGTATACGCACCTAGCGAGATTGGCGGAGGAGAAGGAGTTGGAGGAGAGAGAAGCTTGAGGTAGAGCGTGGACTTGGATGGCGGTGCTCTTACTTACTTTTTGAGATTTTGTTTTTTGGGAGCGAAATAGATGGGTTTCTTTTGTGAAGGGTGGATTGGCTTTTTTTTTTTTTGCATAGATGGCGTTCTTTTCTTTTTCGTCCTTGATGGTGCTTCTTGTAGTGGTAGCCTGTGCTTTTTGGGGCTTGCGAAGCGAAATTTATAGAATGTGATACCTGGTTAGCGCGTGAAGTATATTTGATTTTGATCATTTGATGTTTTATAGAATTTTATTTGAGTATTCCTGGTGTTTTTTCTTCTTTCTTTTTCTTCGGTTTTTAATTTCCCGCGCCCCAATTCTCATGTGGCGAGGGGAAAGAATGGGAACTTCGATTCAAAGTTGAGTAGAAATATTTGGATGAAGCCCTCTGTAAAATGACTTCAGGCAGTTCGCAATAAGTCAATGTGGTGTGGTATAAAAACTCGAGGGAGGAGTTGGTGTCTGGGTCACTCTGTTTGGCATCAAAGTACCAGGAGTTCTTCGAATGGGCAAGTGAGTTCTAATGCAGTGAGATTTGTCAGTCTTGTTTTCTTAAACTGAAGTTATTTTCTTACTCGGACTTGTGGACTTCGTTTGAGCCATTCATGTTGGGATGAGAAATGGGCCAGGGTTGGGGGGATTTACTGTCGATTTTTTTTTCTCGCTGTTGTCGAATTGGGAAGTTGCGGGCTGGCTGTTGATGGGAGCTTTTTATTGCCTTGCTGATGAATTGTCAAGCTAGGAATTTTCTCGAGATTGAACAGTCGGAAGTTCGTGGGTATGTCTTGTCTTCGTGTTTCTTGTCGGGTCTGTTCATCTTTCCTGGTTTGAAGTTCTTGAGTATCGGAATTTGAGAGGTCTGCAGTGGTTTAAGGAATAAATAATTATAGTTTCAATGTGGTTTTAAGTTAATTCAAGTTGAAGTGTGTTACTTAAGTTTTATCAACACCTTTAGATTCGAGCCAAACCAAATATTTTTCAAGTTGTTGGGTAAAGAATGACTCTTCGAATTTGGGGAATGCTGGTTGGTGAGTTGATTGTTCGTGGATACGTCGCCTATAAGGATATCGCCTACGCAGGCTTTTGACGAATTACTAGGAGGTCGCCGAATTGATTTATTGCGACAGGTGCTGGTGGGAAGAGAACAACTTCGCGTCTGGAATTCTCAAGTTTGGAATTTTAAATGTCAGGTGGGCTGGTTTTTGCTTTAGTCTCATAAGGTAATTGGCTTTTGAAGGGGAGGTAAAAGGAGGTTTGAGGGGATTTGCTGTCGAATTTTGTGGTGCTCTCGATTTCTTCGCTTAGGTTTACTGTGGGGAAGGCACAGGCTCCACGCCCCTTGGGCCATTGAAGAAAAGCTATTCTAAATACATAAAAATGCCCCAAGGGCATACCCCTGCAAAAATGATGTTGGGTTGGAAGTACTCGTAGTGCACTCGGTTTTCGTATGTGGGCTATGCGTTGGAAGACGAGAGCGGTCTTAGGGGTCAACTAGAAAGTAAGCTGAGAAGTGTGAATTTTGAGTACCAGATTGACTTTGATGATAATGCGTATTGTTCTTGACTAACTTCATTATTTAAATGTCGAGGGAATGTTGGGACTTGTTCATTTATGGACTAAATCGCGAAGAGTTTGAGGATGTTGAGGAACTTTGAAAGAACTAGTCTTATTAAATTCATTAAATTCATTCTGTAATTAGATTTAGTAGCTGTGCGAGTGATAGAGGACGACGAGTCTAAACCTCGCAAGAGAAAAGTAGTAACTTACCCCAACTCAATCAAAACACAGAAGAATTATCCCAAATAATCCTTTTCAGCTGCTCAAAATCCAATTTGATATATAGCTTAGTAGCAAATTGATGAAACGACATCTCTAGTTGAACAAAGATCTGAGTATCGCAACACGTATCTGGGTTTTGAGTAGCTTCCTCACGATTGGTGGAGGTCAAAAGTGGCTACTCTCATGTTGAATTATTTCTAGGAGAGGAGGAAGATATCCTGGGAGATCCGGAGAGAAAGAAAGGTAGTTTAGGAAAGCCTGGAAAGGTAATTACTGTCGATTTTGAAGTTACTGTCGTTTCTTTTTACATAAGACTTTAAAGAAACTGGAAGTAATGTCTCTAGCGGTCTCATACAGGGTTAATTGAAAATTAGGAGAAAGCTAATAGTTTCAACTTGAAACGGTAAAAAGTTAAGTCAGACTATCGAAAGCCAAATACTTTCTCTTGCATGTTACTCCCTGAATGTGAAGTTAATGAGGTTTCGTTAGTAGAGAGTTTATAGGTGTGGGGTTGAAAATCATAGGCTTTCTTATACTAAGGGAAATGAGAGAAGATGGTTTCGTATTCTTTTCTAGGCTAGAGAGAACTTTGCTGTTTATTGTATTGGAGTGGTGGTTTAGAAAATCCTTATGATGAGGGATAAATATTCGATACTCGAGAAGGGAAGTCAGAAACATCTGCTACACTGGGCGCTCGAATACGAACAGAGTAGGAGAAAGGGAAAAAATAAGGCAATAGTGAATAGTAGTGTGAGGTTCAGTTAAGTGTGTTGGTACCATTTCAACTTGATTTTGTGAGGAGGTGGGAACGCGACGAGGCATGATAAGGAAATAAGGGGGGGCTTGCTGTCGAATCTTCTCCTGTTCTCGAATTCAAATATTTTTTGTGCATCTTCCATAAAAAACAGCTCCCCGTCCCGAAGCCACTCCATTCCATGTTTTCCCATCCCTCTCTCTCGTCAATTCCTCTCACTCCAACAACGGGGTCATACCATCTAGGCTCCGAGGATCGGCCGCGAGCTTTCTCCAGGTTGCAAAGAGCTCCAGGGTTCCAAGGTTCCCAAGGGGGTCGCTCTTTTAGCTCTTGATTTTAGGGGGAATTGATCTGGAAATATAACTTTGATGCCACTCTTTAGATATGTCATCTGTTCGCGCTGCTATCCTGAAGCGACGATCAAGAAACCTCGATGCAATGTACAGAGCCAACTTGACAGGAAGTCTCGAGTAAAAGTACAGGTCTCTATCATACACAAGAAAGAAATTAGGCACCCCCATTTCTTCTTACTCAAACGGCCACCAAGCGCGCACATTAGCCCTTTCCTCCTCATTCCTAGCAAAATTCTCGAGCACCACCTCCTTATACTCGTCCAAAGTGCGCTTCGCAAGCTCGTAATGTTCATGCGATATCGTAATATCGCTTGGAAACAAGTCCCTTACCCCTTCTTTGATATCACGCATCCATTTCATTCCTTCCAGCATATCTTCGTAATCCTTCGAAAGGACAGCCAATTCCTTCTCCGAGAACTTGAAGGGAAAAGGAGGGTTGCCGAGTTTCTTAACTCCAGGTAGTGTATCCCAGAGTTCCTGAAGCTCGTCCGCCACTCGATCGAGATAGATAAGTTCTCCGTCTATCAGAATGTTGCGAGCGTAGCTCAGAAGGTCGTAACTGATAGTTTCATAATATTCGACAGCACGGTACAGGCGTGGATTTCTCTTGTAAATTAGATTCCGATAGTATGATGCCAGCATCATGTCCATCCAATTATCAAAAGCTCTGTCGTGTTCAACTTTATCCAGTTCATCTAGATTCTTGGGCTTTTCTGGGCGTTCAATTCCATTCAGAGGCGGACCTTCGTAATCTAGAAGTGCGAGCAGCGAGGCATTCTCGTAAAGAGGAATCAAAGAAGCGGCTTGCCAGTCTATTATTCCGACAATCTGCGTAGGGTCATCTGGGCTAACAAAGATGTTTTCTGTATGAAGATCTGTATGCCAAATGTGTGAGGTCGTTATCGAGGAGTCCGTTGGCAGTAAAAACTTGATAAGTTTCAAATAAGCTTCCAGAACGGCAAGTTTTTTTGCCTGAGAAGGGATATATCGACCGGCTATATATACATGTGGCTTTGGTAAGGGCTCAATCGCCTTCACACAAGCGATTTCTCGATTTCCGGTTGAGATGCTATATTCCTCAATTGTGTTCCCTGCGTACTAGGTCAGCCATTTTGTTTTTGATGCAGCACAGGGGAATATATTCGAACATACAAGGACCACGGTAAAAATCAACCTGCGCTCTCCCGTAATCAACTACCTGCCGGTTCACAGTAGGACCTACCGCAAAGCGTTTGTCTATGATTTCAATGGAATTCTCATCGTCGTAAGAAAATGCTAGTTGTTTTAATGAAGCCGGAACATCTTCCGCATAGTAGAGGCTTCCGTATTGTTTGAATGTATGTGACATCCAGGATTTTTGATAGCTCGCCAATTTCCTCACAATGATAGACTTCTTATCAAGTGGCATAGATGCCCAATAAGCCGATAAGGGGACGCCCTCAATCTTCTCCATAATAATATATTCTACACCTACAGAGTTCTCACTAGCCTTAGAACTCCAAGTAAAAACTTTGGGCGAAGGTGTTTTGCAAATCTCGCGAGCCTAGTTTAGTAAAATTAAAATCAGAAAAGGAGAGAAGTTTAGGAAAGGAAGCAAATCACTTACAAAGTCCATAGTTGCAACCTCGCTTGCTGTCGTAAAATGGGCCAAGCCAGCATTTGGATTCGGAACTTTTGCTACAACTTGTTTGTCATTTTCCATAGTGAGCAAAAACGCCTTGCTATACATGCCATCGGGATATTTCTTGACATCGACACATTTCTTGGAGCCAACTGCCTGTGCGGAAATTCGAGCTAGTTCGTTCATATCGAATTTGACGCAACGTCGAGACATTTCACCCTCTTCGTCCCGGACAAATCGCGCGCGCGTGAATTTAAAGAATTCTTCATGTTCATTCCAGTTTTTGTCTAACTGGTAACTTGAGAAGCGCATGGTGGCGGAACCCGCAGTCGATTTGGGGGACCACGAACTCGACCTGGGAATGAGGGTATGATTATGGTAACTAGCAGCCAAAAAAATGCAGGAACTTGTTAAACGGTGGTTGATAGAACGTAGGGGAATTCGAATCGATGTCATGTTCCTTCAAGCTCATCATGCTTAAAGTTGAGGTTGGTTACAAGGAAGAGAAGATACGGCGGCAGCGGAGAGGGACATTTTAATGGGAGCCTTAGGCATAGATTTCTGAGCCAATCACCAGCTTCCTTCCTCTACCCCCTGAAAGATTGACCCCTAGCTTCTTTAAATATTTGTTACATAGATTTCAAATGAAACTAAAGTGGTTGATTGTAGGAGAGCACAGCAGAATACTGATTCTTCGACGAACGAATCCTTTTGCTAATTACTTTCCAAAGGATAGAGGTGCAAGGAAGTGCCAATACTTAGACAAAGCCGAATAATATGGGCAATGAATACGTTCACTCTGAATGATGAACCTTGTGCAGTACAAACATCAAGTAATTTGATTAGCAGATGTAACGCTTGCCTATTGCGGATTATCAATGTTAAGCGCTTGGGTCAGAAGAGCACGGTTCAGGACCCACCCTAACAAGCAGAGTACAGAGGAAGTGATAAAAACGGATTTCGAATCCACAAAACTTCAATTAAAGATTTTGTAAGAACAAGTAAACATAAACATAACAAAATCAAAGCATTCCGACTCGATGAATATCATTTTTACCCTACCTCACCCCTTGATTCATTCCCCAAGTGCTAATTCTCCATTCTTTGCAAGTTCCTAATTCCCACCCTCTCCCCAATCATCAAGGACCAATAACGATTCCACTCCCAAGACACTCACTTACTGACACTTCAAAAATCTGCCAGAGAATACTCAAATTCCTCTTCCACCATCCACCTCCAAGCAAGTACCAGTGATGAACTTACTCTCATCACTCGCCAAGAAGAGACAGTAATTGGCTACATCCGTGGGGCTCGTGAGACGACCAAGTGGGACATTTCCAAGGAATTTCTTGAAGTTCTCTTCTGTTGGGGGAACGCCCACAAAGGTTTCGAAACTAGAATGGGTGTTTAGGGAAGCAAAATTTACAATGAATGAGAAGACAGAGAAACGGGAATGTGGGCTGGTAACTCACAGGCCAGTAGCGCTCAAAAGAGGACAAATAGAGTTAACACGAATTTGCTTCTCTCCATACTCGGCAGCTAGTCCTTTCGTTGCCTAAAAACCAACTTCAATCAGCATATTATCTTCCCCCGCGTCTCTCCCAAATGGAATCACTGACGTTCGTGACAGCAGCTTTGCTAGCATTATACCAAACCAAACCCGGACGTGGTCTCGTAGCTCCAATAGAAGCAATATTGATGATCGATCCTCCGTCTCCTTGATTGACCAAGTTTGGAATGACATGTCTCGAGCAATGGAAAATGCTCTTAACGTTGACGTTGAAGACTTTGTCGAAATCATCTTCTGTCACCTCTGCACTTGGCTAAATCATATCTCGTCAGTCAATTTTCCTCGAAGTCCTTTTCCCGCTCCAAGTTCCAACCAAGCAAACCTCCCTCAAAACCAAAAGCAGCTACAAGAACAAAGCCAAAAAAAATATAAACTCTCAACAACTCACCTTATTCCGATAACTCGTGCCAGCATTATTAACGCAAATATCAATTCTTCCCCACTTCAGTTTCGTCAGTCACGACACTAATAATAACTAATTGTAAGGAATATTTTACCTTTCCCAAAGTATTCTCAACAACCGCCTCCCAATCCTCCTCCTTGGCAACATTCATCTCCACAAACCGCATATTATCAGAACGATAACTCGCAACCCTCTCGCCACCAATGGGATCCAAGTCCGCGACGATGACTTTACATCCTTCCTCCGAGAAACGTTTAGAGATTGCTTCACCGAATCCGGATCCGCCGCCTGTGACGATGGCGACTTTGCCTTCGAGGCGGGTGCTGAGGATTTTGGGGTTTGGTGTTGGGGCGGCCATTTTTTAGGTCAGTGTGTTATATAAGAGGATGGGAAGAGGATGAGGCGTTGGAGGTCACAGCTGAATTGGAGGTTTCGTTTGTAAGGGAAGGAGCGATGGGACTAGGTGGTGACGAGAACTCGACGCCGAGGTTCAAAAGTGGAAGGCTCGACTAAGGCTTCTCGAGCATTGATCGTGGTTAGAGATTATAGTGAAGCTTGGGGCAAATTTGAGATCACGGATCAACATGAGCACTCCACTTACTGTACAAAAATGATGCTGTCGTATGACTGTAGAAATTCAGTTGAAGAGGGGTAATATCACGGGACCGGAATCGACGCTGTGTAACATATCAATTCATTACCTGCTATTTCATCACCTCTCTAGATGGGCAGTAAAGGGAAATCCCAATGATTTTCTTCAATTGGGGTTTGACTCTGTGAAAGGGCCCGATCACCATCAAGCAGGAAGAGATTTGAAAGGATTGTGGCTTTTCATGATTCATTTGCATCTGAAGTGCGAGGTTAGATCAACGGAGATGAGACAGATTGTGGTTGGTGCTTACAACTAACTTCTATTTCAACCCTACCTAGAAACAGAACATCACACATTACAGAAATGTAATTGGTAGATGTGTGTCTCTTCTATCAAATCTCTACAACTTATATACTTAATATTTTCGATAATATGTACTGAAAGGCAAGCTATTCGAGATGCAAAAGCATATCTAAGGCCAAGCACGGACCATATTCTGTCTCATCTCCACTTGAACTAACCTCGGTGACGTCGAATCATAATTCTTCTGGTGAGGATGCCTCATGCCATATGTTTCAGCAAGGTCGAGGATATGGGGATGGATGCGGGGTAAAAGGACCGGATTCCGTATAAAGCCATGATGTACCAGAAGAGTACCATGGTTCCCTAGCCTACCTACCCAATTGATACAAGGCTAGTAGATCGAGAACAGGGAACAAAACTGCACTAACCCAAATCTTGTTTTTCAAAGAAACCACCGAGACCCGCTGTCAACAATACTATCCTTACCAAGTAAGTATTTTTGATGTCGAGGTTGTCTTTGCCAAGGTCTTGCGCCAGCCACAACCACATCCTCTTGTTTTGCTGGCGTGGCTGGCAAAAACAAGCTTTTCGTCTGACGCGGCAAGATGTTTCGATAGTAACGTGGAAATGCTTGTGATGCACGAGTTAAGAGAACTCGAGTAGGAGGCTGTGTTTCTAGAAAACGACTGTAGTAACCGGCCCTTAGAAGCGTGGACTCGTATACATTGCCAAGTCTCCATAGAGTGGCTGAAGAGTGGGCGATAGATAAGAGAATGAGGCTATCGCAGAGGTTCATCGAGTGAGTACGCCCTGGATACCCAAGTATTTTGTTCCTCAATGTCGTTGTTTAGGGAACGTCAAAATGAGCAACACACAAGAAATTGAGCTGGCGTTACATCAGTGCAACCTCTTACGACAATTTGAGATAAGAGTGTAGCGTAGCGTCATGATAGTGTTCTGCATGGTGGTAACCTTAAGTTTTTGTGCGTGAAATAAACCGGGCGCATGGCGTCTCGAGGGATAAATTGTTATTGGCTGGAAAATAAATCATCAGCAAACACCCATGTTGTCCTGGTTGTCAATCTGGGAAGAAGGTCGGAAAGCGATTGATGATGGACTGACGAGCTTTGCAATTGCCACTTGCCAACTGCCCCAGAGACATCAGTTTGGGGAATGCCCTTGATGCTGAAACGTAGCGAAGAAAAGATGGGGTACGGAGTACTCCACACAATCCCATCTCCTGAAGGACATGATTTCGGGAATCCGGTCAAGAGCAATTTTATATCCAAGCCTGAGCTGAGCTGACCAATTCGAATCGCTTTGCTGGACAGACAGCACATCCCTGATCTCCGTGGCTTCCGTGGCGTGGATCAAAATCTCGCCTGGCCACCTTCTTTTTCTACAACTCCACCATCACTGCAAGTGGCGCCCATGGGCTCTTGTATTGAAACAATTTGACGCGGCTTTCGGTGGAGAGGTTGAACCGATGTTCAATCAAGTTCCGGAGGACCCGAACGTTCTTGACATGGAATGATGCCGAATATTTTAGAGCTCGTGCCGAAGTAAATGAAAGGAGTATTTGGTGCTCGTATTTTGTGCCGATGGGTTTTCTCTTTGGGACTTTGGGAGGGTTTCCAGCCACTATTGGGTCTCCAACATTCGACCGCAGGCCTTCCAGGTTGCTTGTCGTGCAGGACCTTAGCTTCCCTCGGGTGACACCCGTGCAGGAACGGGAGGGCCAGGCGTGCTATCACAGGCTGTCGGTTGCTGCAAACAACGCGCGATGCACCGAGTACGTAGTGTTTTGCAGCATTTCGGCCAGTGCTTCTCCCCTAAGCTCTCCCCTAGGCCTCCCTGCAGGCGAATGATTCAGTGACGAGTTGTGGAATTGAGACCCTAGAACGAGACACCAATGGAAATGATACAAGGTCCTGCAATGGAGGTTGAAAGCGCCTATGAGGTTGCTGGCGTGTTTATCCATTTGAAAGCGAGCCCATGTGAGGTGCCCATGTGAGGTGGTTGCCAATCCCCTGCCTCCCCAATATTGAAAACTGCGATGCCGCTTCTTCATCTCTGCAGACGGACTTCGGTCATGATCAAGTCGAGGTAATAGATGCCGTGGTTGCACAGGTTGGGTAGCGCGTAGTTTGTAGCGTGAGCTTGTGGTGGTTATCTTTCCGAAGAGAGATCTCTCTTCTCTTCTCTTCTCTTCTTCCCTTTTTCTTCCACCCCTCCCCCACGGTCGTTCTTTTCGCCCTCGCGCGCGAGGCTCTCGTCGCATTTGCTCTCGCTCATCCTCAAAGCAAAGGTTGATCCCCCTCGAATCCTTGCTGCTGAAATCGCAGGCTGACCTGGCCTGACCGCAGCATTGCAGATATTCGTAATCATAATCCATACCGAGTCCTACCATACCTACCATACACACTCGTTGTTTTGTTGATCTTGTTGTGCTGCGGTGTTCGGTCGTTCAAAGGCGCCAGGCAAAGTCAGGACCCGTCGGTGCTGTTTCGGCCCTGCCTCCGAGAAAAAAGGCCACTAGCGTTGCGTCTGGCTGCGCTGCGTATCTCATATCTCCTCTGCCCAGCTTAAGGCCCAGGGACCTCCAGGTCACTCGTTTCCATCTCCCACCACCACTTCTACGCCGCATCGCCCGCGAGTTACGTTACGTGATAGGTACCGTAGCCGCTTGTATCGACGACGGAGTTGGAGTGTCGTGCAACTTATTTTAGATGCGGAGGCGATCAACTGGATCGGCCGCAGAGGAAGAAGGCGACGATTCAACCAAGCTCGTGAATTCGAATGCAACGGACCTGATCTTGCCCTTAGAGGCAGCAGGGGGGAACAACTCCAATCTCGATTCAGATACACTCAGCAACAGAGAATCCAGGAATCCTCGATCCACCGCGCGGCAGGCGAGGACGCAGAATATTCACGAACTTGACCGTCGGAAAAGTATCGATCATCGACCCTCGACAGCCAGGAGCAGGCGCCCAAGCAACACCAATTGGAAGCCGTCGGAATTGCGAAATGGGCAATTAGACAAGAATCGAACTACAGAAGCTTCACCCATCACCGTAGCTGCAGGAGGCGACATTGCCCCCAACAAGATGCCAGATGCACGCGAAACCTCCCGTCGCTCGAGACTGCGAAGTCCGTGGTCATGCTCCCTCCTCACTCTCGTTACTACGACCTTTGCAATCCTCGCACTGGGGTCTATAATACATTCGTTTTCCGACCTGCAACTGGATTCAAAGGGGTGTCGAATGTCATATATGCGGCCGTCTTTTGCAAAGCTGTCGGACTTTGATACAGAACATACCCGTTTTGCTAGCAAGTACTCGGTATATCTGTATCGAGAAGGAATGGTTGATGAAGATACAAAGGTATGGGATTATGTGCATTTGAGGAAGGCTAAGCTTACCAGATTTTTTACAGGTCAAAGGTGTTCCCGTTTTATTCATTCCTGGAAATGCCGGTAGTTACAAGCAGGTTAGGCCCATTGCGGCAGAAGGAGCAACTTATTTCCACGATGTATTAAGGCACGACTCTGCTGCAATCGATGCTGGCGCGCGGAACCTGGATTTCTTTACCGTCGACTTCAACGAGGACATAACTGCCTTTCACGGGCAAACGATGCTGGACCAGGCGGAATACTTGAATGAGGCGATTGCATATATTTTGTCACTCTACCACGACCCCCGCAGGTCAGAAAGAGATCCGGATCTTCCTGATCCTACCTCTGTTATAATATTGGGGCACTCAATGGGAGGAATAGTGGCGCGAACGATGCTGGTGATGCCAAACTACCAAGCCAACTCGATTAACACGATTATTACCATGTCAGCGCCACATGCGCGACCTCCGGTTTCTTTCGACGCGGAAATTGTCCGAACATATAAACAGATAAACGATTATTGGAGGCAAGCATATTCACAAAAATGGGCCAACAATAACCCTCTGTGGCATGTCACTTTGATATCAATTGCAGGAGGTGGCCTGGATTCGGTTGTGCCATCCGATTACGCTAGCTTGGAGTCTTTGGTGCCGGACACTCATGGCTTTACAGTCTTTACATCATCAGTGCCAAATGTATGGACATCAATGGATCATCAAGCGATTCTCTGGTGTGACCAGTTTAGAAAAGTGGTCATTCGATCTTTATACGACACTATCGATGTTAATCGACCCGCCCAGACAAAACCTAGAGCGGAAAGAATGCGAATTTTCAAAAAATGGTATCTGACGGGCATGGAAAGTGTAGCCGAGAAGACCCTTTCTCAAAAGGAGCCTACCACTCTACTCACCCTCGAGGATAACTCCAATTCCATCATTCCCCAAGGGGAACGGTTAACCTTGAGACGATTTGGAGACTCTCGCAAGCCACGCGCCCACCTCCTCCCTATACCCCCACAGGGAACACCCGGGGGTAAACGGTTCACATTGTTGACCGATCAAAAGATTGACAAACCAGGGGAATCGGGGAAACTTGAGGTGCTTTTCTGTAGCGTTTTCCCGTTACATCCTGGGCAATCAGCAACGCTATTTTCAATGAATATGGATCTCTCTGGAGATAGCTCTGGATCAACACGCTTAGCCTGCAAGAATGCTGCATCTGATGTCATTGCACTTCCTGCGTCTACCCGAACAACGAAAAAGCCATTTTATCTCGATGAAGAAGAGGAGCTCAAACCTTTCTCTTATTTACAGTATGACTTGGAAGATATTCTGGATCATCAATTTGTTGCCATTGTCGATAAAGCTGTTGATCCAACACCTGGGTGGGTAATTGCCGAATTTAGTGATAACGTCCAATCACATCGCATTCGTTCCCTTGGTCTTCGAAGACTCCTGGCTGTAGGAATGAAAATTAAGCTTCCCGCTACACGACCAATGGTAGCTGAAGTCAAAATTCCAGCCCTTCACTCCAGCTTATTGGCCTATAAACTCGAGATGGGCAATCAGGTTTGCGGGGACGAAGCAGAGCTTTTCACACCTCTACTGAGGCAATACATCTCGGATCCTTACGAATCAAAGTATTTTGTGAATGTCAAGCAAGCCAATATCAACCTCCACGGAGTTTCGCCCTTCATGCCACCGCCACTGAAGGACAAAAATGCTCATGATGGATTGAGCCTACAATTCTGGACTGATCCTACTTGCGAGTCAAGCATCAAGATTTCCTTGAAGGTTGATATTCCAGGAAGCTTGGGAAAGCTCTACATGCGTTACCGAACCGTCTTTGCGGCGTTTCCACTACTTGTCGTTGCCTTGGTTCTAAGGAAGCAGTTTAGGGTTTACGACGAGACTGGAATCTTCATGTCTTTCACGGAAAGTATAGATTTGTGCCTACGCCAGTCTTTACCTTTGGTGTTGGCTGCTCTCACCTGTCTCTCGGTCTCCTTTGCCCAGACCAGCTCTGCTCCTCCCAAACCAGCATCGAGCGGATTCTGGGGTTGGGGAGGTAATTCTACCGAATCACAGATTGATTACACCAAGAACGATCTACTAGTTGGTTCTCAAGATCCCTTCTTTTGGTTCATGGTTCCCTTGATAGGCTTGGTGTGCGTGGGAGTTGTAGTGATCGTCAATTACGCAACACTTCTCCTCACTCACATCTTCAGCGTCGGTTATGGGTGGTTAAGCGTCAAGCCCGCATGGATTCGAAACGAGGATAAAAGACGAGCTGTATCGCCAGCCTTTGCACCTTCAACTCCCCGGAGACGGCTCTTGACTACGGCTATTCTGTTGTTTCTCGTGTCGACTGTGATTCCGTATCAGTTCGCGTACCTTGTTGCCTGCCTTGTACAGATTGCAACATGTTCACGCGCCCTTCGATTCGCCCGCGAGGCCCGATCAAACACCAACTACAATTTCTATAACTACGCTCATTCCATCTTCATCCTGATGCTGTGGATCCTACCGATAAACCTTCCCATTCTCGTCGTGTGGGTGCACAACCTAGCGGTGCATTGGCTCACTCCATTCTCTTCACACCACAACGTCCTTTCCATAATGCCTTTCATCTTACTCGTTGAAACTTTGACTAGCGGAAAGATGGTTCCTCGGGTCACTTCTCGCCTTCGCCACCTGACCAGCTTCTTCTTCTTTTTCATCGCCATATATGCCGCTGTATATGGAGTCACCTACGCCTACATGCTTCACTACATCGTTAACTTGGTTGCAGCATGGCTAGTCGCTGTCCATTCTTCTACATCATCCTGGTCTTTGGCTGGACTCAGCGCCATTTTCGAACCAGAGAACAACGAGAATTCAAGAAAACGAGGGAAGACACCTTGAGGAATCCTCTGAATCGGCAGAACTTCTTACGGTGCACATTCATATACATGATTTCAACGATTAAACGCATTTCATCGATCCCCTCGTCATTTTCCAATCGTCGGGATCCTAAACACAAACTTCTAATACCGCCTCTAGACTCGTTTGGTTTTTTCCGGTACTACTATTTTCATTCCTCGGCGTTTTTCCCCTCAGAACAGAGCATCTGCATATCCACTTGTGCGTTTTTTTAGATCTCCGCGTTACAGACGATTTTTGCTGCACGTTGTACATAGGGGCTTGGACAAGGGATTTCTTTTTACGTTCTGCATGCATGCATTGCATAGGTGACCACGCTTTTGAAGGCGTCTTGGTCATGATTACCCGGCCTTTTTATTTTCTTGCGTTGCATCAATCATAGCTGAAAGAAGAATCAGCTAATACCTCTTAATTTTATACTCTCCCCGTCATTAATGATGGCCAGGGATGGGGAGGGCGAAGGGAGTGGGTGGATTTGTATAAAGTGGTATTGAGATGAGTGAGCCTGAGAGTCGAGCGAAGGAGTAGATTAGGATCTCGTTGTTGTTTGGGCGTTTCCCAGGAGGCTTTTTCTTCATTAGCTTGGCTGGGCTGGGAAAGGGGAGGAAGAGCTTGTAATGCTGGAAGGGAATAGCCCAGCTTTTGTTGGCATGTAGAGTTGTAAGCCCTGGACGTAAAGTGCGTCGGGGTGAGGGGTGGGATTAATATGGTCTTGGTGAGAGAGAGGACTCGGGCTTGAATATAGAAACCGGTGTGGTTACTAATACATACATTTGATCCAAAATACCTTTGTATTTCGATGTGATTTTGCTGCCTATGATAGTGACTGTAAAGAAGGTGGGTGCTCTTCACGGCTTTGGTTGTGACGGGAATTAGGAGATGCCACGTGACAGCGCTTGGTAGCGGGGTTGTTGCTTGGGTACCGAAATATTTTATGAAGCCGAGAATCTACTCCGAGTCACAATTGAACTTTGTGAGCAGGACATTCAACAACCACACAAATGCCTCCCAAAAAGAAGGCCCCAGCTGGAGGCCCAGTTGAGGTAGCAGGATCTTCCTCCAAATCTGCAGCAGCCTCGAAACCTGCGGTGCAAAAAGCTGTACGTATTTGCCCTTGCGACCCAAGACTAGTGACTGACTGGATTTATAGAAATCGAGCGCTGCAAAGGCTGCAGAAACCCCGGCAGACCCAAAACCTAAACGCGCGAGGGCTTCGACTGCGAAGAAAGCCGAGCATAGACATGTGCCAGAGGAAGATGAGGTAGAGGCTGCGAATGGTTCCCTCTGGAGGCGCAAACTGACATTTTGTCGCAGACTTTCTCGGCCCTACTGGAACCATTTTATGGAGGTAAAGGTCTCACGGATCCAATCGATACAGCAAAGGTGTGCAGATTCGAATCGAATTGGAGATACAATCTAATATGTGCAGGACAAATGGAATCTGCTACCGGCATTTCTCAAGGTCAAAGGTTTAGTTAAGCAACACATCGACTCATATAATTACTTCATCGAGCATGAGATCAAGGAAATTGTCAAAGCAAATAAGGTCGTTACGAGCGGCGTCGACTCTAATTTCTGGCTGGAGTACGTTGGCACATCCCAATAGCAGAAACATTTCTGATTTAAAATCTAGGTACACCGATATTCGAATTGGAACGCCCGATCGCCTCGACTACGACGAGCGAAAACCACAAAACGATATCACTCCAAACGAATGCCGTCTTCGAGATATGACATATGCTGCCCCCATAATAATCGATTTCAAATACATGCGAGGCAAAGTTGCCGTTTCGAGAAAAAATGTAGCAATTGGAAGAATGCCAATCATGCTTCGAAGCAAAACATGTCGGCTGGCTGGGAAGAATGACCGAGAAATGGCACATATGAATGAATGTGCTCTTGATCCTGGAGGGTACTTTATTGTAAATGGGACAGAAAAGGTCATTCTGGTGCAAGAGCAATTGAGCAAGAACCGAGTTATTGTGGAAGCTGATCCAAAAAAGGGAATTGTATCGGCATCAGTGACCAGGTTTGTTTTATCCTTACTCAACATGCAAAAAGCCTTTGCTTACTTATATCAGTTCGACCCACGAGCGCAAGTCAAAAAGTTACGTCATCATGAAAAAGGAGAGAATTTACTTGCAACACAATATCCTTACCGAGCCCTTACCGATTGTGATCGTGCTAAAGGCAATGGGTATCCAGTCAGACCACGAAATGCTTCTGTTGGTTGCAGGCAACGATAGTGTGTATCAAGACGAATTCTCTGTCAATTTCGAAGAGTGTTCGCAACTTGGCATCTTCTCCCAACATCAGGCTCTTGAATGGATTGGTCAGCGCGTCAAGATGGGTGCAATGAATAGAGGACCTGGACAAAATAGGGGACCACGAAATTACGTTAGCGATGCTCTTGAAGCCCTCGCCACCATCATCATTACGCATGTCCCAGTTACTGGTTTAGACTTTCGACCCAAGGCACTTTATATTTGCTTCATGGTTCGACGTGTTCTCATGGCTGTACAAGACCCAAAGCTGGTGGACGACCGCGATTATGTTGGCAATAAACGATTGGAGCTTGCTGGCCAACTTTTGGCATTACTCTTTGAGGATTTGTTCAAGACTTTCAATATGAATTTAAAAGCGAATATTGACAAAGTTTTGAAGAAACCAAACAGAGGAATTGAGTTCGATGCATACAACCACATTCAATCCCATGGAAATCAGATTACGCAGGGTATGAACCGAGCCATTTCAACTGGGAATTGGAGTGTCAAACGATTCAAGATGGAGAGAGCTGGTGTTACTCATGTTCTTAGTAGACTGAGTTACATTAGTGCTCTTGGGATGATGACTCGTATTAGCAGTCAGTTTGAAAAAACCAGAAAGGTCAGTGGACCTCGAGCTTTACAACCGTCACAGTTCGGTATGCTTTGCCCTTCTGATACACCTGAAGGTGAGGCTTGTGGGTTGGTAAAGAATTTGGCATTGATGACACATATCACCACATACGATGATGAAGAACCGGTTAAGAAATTGGTATTTGTCCTTGGAGCTGAGGATATTGTGTCCATGAGTGGGAATGAAATATACGCACCTGGTGCATACGTTGTTTTCGTCAACGGTACTCCTATTGCGCTTACGAGAAAGCCTAAAGAATTTTTGAACTCGTTCCGAAATTTCCGTCGGAGGGGGCGAGTTTCAGAATACGTTAGCATCTACATCAACAACCATACGTGCTCTGTGCATATTGCTACCGACGAAGGAAGAATCTGTCGACCTTTGATTGTGGTGGAAAACCAAAAGCCTAGAGTCACCAAAAAGTCGCTGGAAGCTTTGCGAGCAGGCAAAATGGACTTTGATGATTTCTTGTATAGAGGAATGGTGGAATATGTGGATTGCAACGAGGAGAACGATTCCTATATTGCGCTTACCCAAGAGTTCGCTGAAAAGACGGCTGGGATTACCCATCTTGAAATCGAACCTTTCACTATTCTGGGGGCCGTGGCAGGGCTTATCCCCTACCCCCATCACAACCAATCTCCCAGAAACACTTATCAATGTGCTATGGGAAAGCAAGCTATTGGGGCGATTGCCTACAATCAGTTTTCGCGGATCGATACCTTGCTTTACCTCATGGTTTATCCACAGCAACCTATGGTCAAGAGTCGAACCATAGAGTTGATTCATTATGACAAGCTTCCCGCAGGTCAAAATGCGACAGTGGCTGTCATGTCCTTTTCTGGATACGACATTGAGGATGCTTTGGTGTTGAATAAAGCATCTTGTGATAGAGGTTTCGGTCGATGCCAGGTCTTCCGAAAATATTCTGCTCAAATTCGGAAATATCCCAACAAAACTGCAGATCGACTCGGAGATCGACTTCAGGACGAAAAAAACCCTGAACTCCCCATTAAGAAACACGCAATCCTAGGCCCCGAAGGTGTAGCCATGGTGGGAGAACAAGTCAAGTCGGGTGAGGTGTATCTCAACAAGGAAACTCCACTTAACACGACCTCTTCTGGGATAGGTTCTGATTACGGAACGAATGAGCACAAAGCAGCACCAATGTCTTATCGTCTTCCTGATCCTGCTTACATTGACAAAGTTATGGTTTCTCAGACTGAGAATGAGACGACGGTTTTCAAGGTACAAACCCGACAAACTCGTCGTCCTGAGCTTGGTGAC
This sequence comes from Calycina herbarum, assembly GCA_001414485.1. Taxonomy (NCBI): domain Eukaryota; kingdom Fungi; phylum Ascomycota; class Leotiomycetes; order Helotiales; family Pezizellaceae; genus Calycina; species Calycina herbarum. Next base: position 45,092 of record LLEY01000175.1, on the reverse strand, counting down.
AAGTTCTCGTCTCGTCACGGTCAAAAAGGTGTCGTGGGTATTATCGTTGAACAACAAGACATGCCATTCGCTGATTCCGGTGTCACGCCTGATATTATCATGAACCCTCACGGTTTCCCCTCTCGTATGACTGTCGGCAAGATGCTCGAACTTCTCTCTGGCAAAGCTGGAGTCTTGAACGGAACTTTGGAATACGGCACCGCTTTCGGAGGTAGCAAAGTGGATGATATGGGTGATATCCTCATCAAAAACGGCTTCAGTTACTCCGGAAAAGACTTCGTCACTAGCGGTATCACAGGCGAATCCCTCCCAGCATACATCTTCTTCGGCCCCATCTACTACCAAAAACTCAAGCATATGGTTCAAGATAAGATGCACTCTCGATCCCGTGGTCCGCGAGCTATCCTTACACGTCAGCCTACCGAAGGTAGATCGCGAGATGGTGGTTTAAGATTGGGAGAGATGGAACGTGATTGTCTTATTGCTTATGGGGCAAGTCAGTTGCTTCTTGAACGGCTTATGCTGAGCAGTGATGCGCATGAGGTTGATATCTGTGAGGTCTGTGGCATGATGGGGTATCAGGGGTGGTGTCAGACTTGTAAGAGTACGGCGGGGGTTACGAGGATGACTATGCCGTATGCGGCGAAGTTGCTGGTGCAAGAGTTGTTGAGTATGAATGTGCTGGTGAGACTTAAGTTGGATGATGAGTTTCCTCATCCGAAGTAAGGAGAAAAAAGTTTGATCTTTGAGGGAAAAAATGGCGGTCATTTGGGCGTATGATGGGGAGTCTCATTTGGGGGAGTGATTTTGAGGGTTGCGAAAATACTCATGGACAGGAGTTTGTTGTAGATTAGATGCATGGATTGCTGGGCGTTATTTAGGGAAATGATACCATGATAATTGGCCGGCTCGCTTCCATTGTTGGTCTTGTGTTTTGACAGATGGGATGGTCGTGAATGGGTTTTCGTGAGCTGTGAGTTTCCTTGTCTCAAGGTGGGGAAGAGGTAAGGCGTGTGCTAGATTCGACGATTACCACCCGGAGGTACTCTTTAAAGAATGAAATAAGAGATCGAGAAACAAGGGCGGAAGGTGCTTGGCGAAGGAGTGAACTGGCCCCTGGGGTTCTTTGCTTTTGGAAGGTTTCGTGGTGCGCTCATCTGATGGATAGCACAATGCAAATTATTCAACTTGGGGGCCAAAAAGAGGTCGGGTTATCCATGGGTTATCCACGAGTAACCTGCTAGTAATCTAACAAAAGTTTGGGGGCTAAAAAAGACAACGAGTAACCCGCGAGTAACTCGCCAAACTCGCCATGGGTAGCCTATTTTTAATATCGGAACTTTGTTTGATCAACTTGGTTGTTCTAATTCTTCTCGAACAATTTTATCAAATAGACATTATTCAGGTTCATACAATTGTGGCTGTTTAAAACTATTCTACGAAAAGAGTTGAAAGAAGATTGTTAAATAGAATTTATTTAGATTTGAATTAAGTAAAGTGATCAACTTCTCAACTCTCCAGCCAATTCAATTGTCTGCTTCAGGGTCTATGGAACTGGATGAAGCGACACACGGGAGAGCAAGGGAGAGACCAAAGGGGATAATGGGAGATGATTTTTCTGTCCTGAATGGAAGGGGGAAAAGTTGAAAGTGAAGTGAGGGGGGCATTGTGATGCAAGTCAAATTTCCCACCTTCCCTCAGATAATATCAAATATATACCCCAAATTCTTTTCTCTTAGCATGATGGTGTTGAGAATACTCGGGGCTTTAATCTTGATAAATACACGTCCTCTGAATTCGGAAATGAGGCTTGATTGGCAAAATATGACACGAGACTACAAAGGTTTCCAAATCACATATGTATCTGCAAACTCACTCCTTGGCTCATGAGCTGCTTCATTGTCCCCCTCATAACACCGACAAGTACCATTTTCCTCCTCGTACTTTCGTTGAAGTTTTTCCAATCTCGTCTTCATATGTCGAGTTGTACACGCAAATTCCACCATACCGCCAAAAGTAATTTTCCGGAGGAAAGATATCTTTTGGTATAGCACACAACTTCAAGCAACCTCTTTGCCGCCTAGCCAACCCGAAGGAAGCAGTGGAGATGATGCAGATTCTGTGGAGTATATTCCTTTACCGGAGGTGGAGTACAGGGTTCTGTCAAGATCACTTTCTGTGTCATCGTTCGTCTGTGGACGGGTGACAGATCTTATATCAAAGGGTTCTGTGGTCTCTCCTGCTGGGTGATTCTTGTGCCAATGCGGGTTTGTGTACGAGTACAATTTTAAAGGGATATTATCCTCCGGGAGGAAAGTAAGAGAATCCGCTCTAGAGTAATGATTTGGTCGTCTTCCGTCGTAGAGGTGTGTGAAATCTGCTACCACCACAGAGAGAAGTTTTGAGTTTCGGTAGGTATTTTGAATTTGAGAGAGGGTACGTTGGAGACGGGGGGTGGAGCCCTCCCAAAGCTTGAGGATACGTGTATCGATGGCCAGGCTTCGAACTTGCAGTTGTTCTGCGGTAGGTATACACCCAAAGAGCGGCCAGGATCCTCGTTGAAAGCATTTGAGATATGTGGGAGCGTCACGAGGTGCGATTTCGCCTTGCGTGAAATAAAGAGTATCGAGTTGAAAATTGAAGTAGGTTGTTGGAGAGGAATGTTTTGTCGCAAAACTCAAGGTATAATGTTTCAAAGCAAAAAAGCGGCTTTCTTTGCAAACGTGTAGGAGAGGAGGTGGAGGCAAGTTTGATTCCCAAGCAAATCTGGGCTTGTAACGCCAATCGTGGATGATGGATGTTCGTGCTGCGTGGATAATTCGATCTAATTCTTCATCTTCTGGTATGTCTGGAAAAGTACACGGATTGTTTGCCGCTGGATGGGGTGGGATTGAAAAGGGGGTCTTTTTGGTTGCGTGACGGCCTTCGCATCTGGTCGTTACGATTGCATTAGAAAGAACTCGGCGGAGCATGTGCTTGCACTCTGGGGTTTCCACTTTGACCATCAAGGGGACGATTCGAGGGAGCGTTGCAGCTTTCCAAATCATCATTCTCAATTCTTCGGGTAAGCTGGGAAGGTCAAAACTCGGTTTGTGTAAGCGGTTTACGTTGGTAGGCAGAGAGATTGGTGTGGACGACATGTTTGCCAAATTGAGGCTCACAGCCTTAAGGATATGAAATTTTCTGAGAAGTATCCGAGAACCGGAATATGGAGATTGATGTCCTAGCGGTAAGATCTTGAATGAACCCGAGATCGTGTTGATGCTGTTGATGAATCTTTGCTAGAGTTGAAGCGAGAGCGAGGTCTGAGTGATGTGACCCCCTACAAGCCCATCATGTGATGTTCCCCCTCTTTCCACTATTTTTTCAACCACTTAACTTACCGAATAACTGGAAGATCGATAGACGATCAAAGGATTGAGTATTATAAGTGAGGTTTTAAGGGTTTCCAACAGCCTGGAACTCCACTCCTCCACTTCCGGCTGTTCACCGGTTTTGAAACCCCTGCAAATGGGTAAGCCCCCACCTTTGAATTTTGACCAGTTTTATCCAAATCTCCTCAACCAAGTACAACATCATGCGTTTGTGGTTTAGTGGTAAAATCGATGCTTGCCAATTTTGACCGTTCACGGTTGGATCATAATGCATTGGCCCCGGGTTCGATTCCCGGCGAACGCAAAAGACCTTATTTTTTGCTCTTTTGGCACTATCTCAACTTCTGGGTGTGTGGTTGGGAGGTTTTAAAAATGCGGGAGGGGGTTTTTTAGCATCTGGGTTAAGCGAGAAAAAGTTATGGAGCCCTAGGCAATTGAAAACTCGTGCAGAAAGTATTAATGTCGAGAGACAATAGTTGGGATAAAAAGAACTTTCTTGAGATAAATATCTACTATATACTTTTGACGTTTAGTCTTGATAATCTCTCTTTTATTCTATTGTTCTAGTTGTTTTAAATACTCAAGTTAAATAAAATCTCTTTGGATTAAGATCTAGTAACTACTTTTAAGGCCTTAGTCTGAACTTTATCTCTTTAACCTTATTGTCCTATCTATTTTAGGAAAAAAAGGTAAAAGCAAAATTTAGTTATGTGCAATTGAAGCTGTGCAATTTGACAAGGAATTATAACGAAGGCCTTTCTAATCAAATATTTGTATTCGTGGTCTCTTCAGCGCACCTTTTATAACCGGAAGCTCAAAATCACCTTTGAATACTTTGAAATGGCCACATCACAAGGTTATTGGGTTTGTAGAGCTCGGTACAGAAAAATCCAGAAACAAAGTCTGTTCGCGTTCGGCGGGAATCGAGCCCGGCCTCAAACAAACAATTTTCTCTTCAACATTCTCGTATGGGTGTGTTACTCAATTGAGTATACCATGATGACAGGCGCTATTTGGTGCCCAAGGTGAGAGCTGTTTGGCTGTAGTTGTCACAAAAAGATTCGAAGGTTGAGGGGATTTTGTGCTTAAGCGAGGGTATTGGAAGATAATTGCCCAAGGACAGGGAATAATTGAGTATAGTATTGTAAAAAGAGGTGCTGTTATTGGTATGCTAGATTTTTGTCTTTTTCCCTTGTTTGGTGCCGGCCCTTAACAACTTGCTTTACTGCCATCTTAGTTGTGTAGGAGGTATTTGTACTGAATCAGCGTTTTATTGACGGGATACTGTGTTCGTCCAATTAGTTGCTATCTATCTACGATTCTACATCGTAATTAAGTGGTCATTTACGAGGCCCAAAATCTATTCAGGGTGTTTGGCAATTCGAAAAAGGGAAATCCCAAAAGATAAAACTACAGCTGAACGTAGTTTGTCGTATTTATACTTGATCTACAAACATTGCACGGGAAGCTTTAGGAAGTGGAAAGAGGGGGTGGGGGGGAGGCGGTAACCAAATTCTTTCTCACATGTGCGAGGTTTTAGCTCCGATAAGCTAAATTTTCTATCTGTAGCACAGGCACGCCAAATTAAAAAGGATGAGATGGTTTGTTTTAGAAGTCAAGACGTTTTCGGCAGATGATTTAAATTTATCTGAAGCTATAACGGGCCTGTCATTTTAAAGTCAGCTGTTAGAAGTTCGCACATTCCCGGGATTAAGCTTACATTCGAAGGAAACTATGCTTGTGCAGTTGGCTAGCTCAGTTTGAGACCGAAACACTTTGAATTTAGAAGCTGCCTCAAGAAATGGGACAACACTGCAATACCTGACTGCTCTAGAATTCTTCTACACTTTGCTTAATTCAAACATTTTGTTTTCCTACACTTTTGAATTCATAAGGTGGATTGCACCAAGTGCTGAAGGATTTTCAGATCTTCCTCATAATTTTCGGGTGGTGGGGAACGTCCGAAGGTTTGCAAGCGAAAAAGCGGGGAACAAATGAAGGCCCTACAAGGCTCACCCCTCTTGCTAAAACGAACGTCATTTCATGCCTCGAAATTTGGACACCGGAAGTGAAGAAATCATGATACTCAAATCATCCCAACTTTCAGAAACACGGGAGTGTGGAATATTCTTCGTTTGTTCTTCGGCTTCGCTTCACTAGTTTGACATACTGTAGAAACCGTCCGCCCACTTTCCGTGACTATCGCAGCCTCATTCCCAACAAAACGAATGCTACAGTAACCGACATGCAGTCGCTACCAATATTTAATCCTTGTCGTAATGTACTTGGTATACCCACGCACTCTTCGGGTCTGTCGGCTGTCAAATAAGACTTGTATGTACTTACAGAGTTGACTCCCCTTCATAGTCTCAAAACCAGTCTTGAACTGGTAGTCCTGCGGAATAATGCTTGCTACAAATCTTCCCTATGGTCAAACCCTTGCAGGGTTCTTACGAGCGTTATCGGATACCAGAATCGATTGTCGGAACTGATGTCTAGTTCAAGGAAACCCCCGGTAAGCACTAACACCATTGTTCTTTACCTGGCAATAGCTTCTCAATCCAGGCCCACACACCTCATTCCTAGATTTTCTTATGTTCTACGAGATTTCCCTTCTGTCCATGGTAACTTTGTCCGCGATAAAGTCCATCCTCAACCTCAAGGAATTGATTTAGCCAGAATGCGTTTCTTATTCGTTTTCTGGGTTCAATTCCTTATCTTCTCCTCGGCTAGCGCATCACAACACCTCCCACGACTACCACTACCTAACGTTAAACCACCGGGACAGCAATTTACAACGTCTTCAACGGCTGGTACGGATGCTCTGGCAGCAACTGGTCTTCGAAACCTACAAGCATATTCTCAACAACAGCTCGATTCTGATTGCAATCAGTCTAATTTAGCAGTCAGACGAGAATGGTAAGCAATTTATTGCAGGTTTTACCGTAGATTTATTGACATTAGATCAGGGGAACTCTTCCCAGACCAGAGAGAAAGGCTTATACTGATGCTGTTCTATGTTTGATGTCAAAGCCAGCAAAAACTGACGCTGCTGTTGTTCCTGGTGCAAAATCTCGGTTTGTGATCTGAGGGTTTAGGTTTGAGAAGCGTATCACTAACCTTGCAAAGTTACGATGATTTCCTCTTTACTCACATCAACCAAACATTGGCAATTCATGGAACTGTATGTATCAACTTGCGACTAATTTCAGCATTTCTCTAATTTCATATAGACAAACTTCTTGACGTGGCATAGATTTTTCACTTGGACATTCGAGTAAGCACTCAGAAACGAATGCGACTATGATGGATATCAACCAGTAGGTAGTCTTCTGACGCAATCATTACAATTATCTAATAGTCAAATAGTACTGGAACTGGGGGAAATGGGCTGCAGATCCAGTCAACTCGCCAGTTTTCGATGGAAGTGATTTCAGCATGTCCGGGAACGGTGTTTTCCAAGCACATAACAGCACAAACGCGCTTCCCACTGGTCTGAACCCCATTCCAGCTGGAGATGGTGGTGGGTGTTTAGCCTCCGGACCATTCAAAGACTCGAAGGTTAACCTCGGACCCGTTTCTCCAACACTCATGGAGGCAGATCTCATTGCCAACAACGGAACAATTTACAATCCACGCTGCATCAAACGAGATATCTCCTCATGGGTCTCACAACGATTTACAGCTGACGCCAACTCGACCGATTTAATAAAAAACAGCAAAGATATCGGAACCTTTCAAACATCGATGCAAGGAGACTTCGCTAAGGGCGAATATGGGGTTCATACAGGCGGTCATTTTACATTTGGAGGTGACCCAGGTGGAGATCTGTTTTCGTCTCCGGGAGATCCTGCATTTTATCTTCACCATGCTCAAATCGATCGGACGTATTGGATTTGGCAGAACCAAGATCTCGCGGCCCGACAGAACGCTATCTCCGGAACGATCACGCTGAATAATCTGCCCCCTAGCAGAAATGGAACGCTTGACGACCTTGTAGATCTTGGTGTCAATGCTGCTGGTGTTCCCATGAAGACACTGATGAGTACCACTGGCGGCCCATTTTGTTACATCTACATCTAATTATTTCTTGACGCAGAGCCATGATAATGGGGGTTGTTGATTGACAAATAATTCTTCTTGGTGGTAGAGTAGAGTAGCACATACCCGTTGTACTGTACATATTATAATTTACTACTAGAGTATACCGTAAGACGAACTAGAACCTTTCAATCGTCTTTTACGATTCTGAGAACAGCATACGGCTCTCCTAAAATATACTTTAGTATTAATATTACAGCGAAGTTATTTTTCTAGAAAGAACTTACATACAAAAAAGAGTACTAGGAATAGAGAGGAAAGAGGTGGAAGGAGGCGCTGGTGGTGCTGAATTTCCACCCGAATTCGATCATTGCTGCCAATAATTAATTCAGGCCATCGACGAAAAAAGATGCGTATTTGTTCCTCAGCTGTACCTTACTAAAACAACAACAGTATGTCCAAAAGAGATCAGAAAAATACCCAAAGAATATAGAGGGAAATCTTGACAGCTAATTGATTTCTGGGTTGGTGGGAACTTTCGGAATCAAATTTGGGGACTAATAAAGTGGACTACGAGAAAAATCGGCTCCTAAGGCGACATCGCGGTCTCAATCTTCCACGCTCACGAGTTTCTCATTGGGATTTCAGAGTTATGGGACCGCCAGCTTGGGGTTTTCTATCGGGAAGAAAGATCACCCTGTTTACATCCAAAGCAGCGGTCATTTAGAAACAATGCTCGATAGCTCCGAGGCGATGTCTATATGCTTACATGACACCTCGTCTAAAAGGGGTTGGCTGGTTTCTGGTACTGAGATGATATTATGTCTCATTCATATGAGGCATCGGAGAAAAAATGACGCTAGTCTCAAACCATCAACACTTCCACTTCTTGAATATGCAGCTGGAATCCATGACGGCGCAAGAGCCTGCAGGACGGCTATACTGAAGATGGCATCTGTGAAACTCATCTCCAATGAACAAGTTGCTGAGCGGGACTTTTACGTGCGTGGTTTAGTGGTTCACATTTTGTCGCGTCTTGAAACTCTTCAATCTCTTGTAGATGGTCCTGGGATGGAGGTGAAACTTAACTACCACTCTAGTTAGTTGGTTTCGACATAATGGATCTAGTTTTGAGCAAAAACTCTTTGAGACGGCGAGAAGTTGCCCTAGAAAATTCACACGGAGGGTGGCCAAACATGATCAAAGCATCAAATTCCTAGTATTACTGGGAAGCAACCTGGGGGATATTATGACTCCATGTTTTGAAAACGATACGAGGACTACACAACTCACTTCTCTTCCATCCGAAAAAGATTTCTTGGCTACCACCGTTCGAAGATTGCTTTATGTATTTGATAAGGCCGATGATAACGGAACTCTCGTTTTATACGACCTTCGGTTGCACAAAGCCTCGCGAATTCCAAAGATTTGTGAATGTGGGATGAGTAGTAAATGGAGTGGTAAATGCAGATGCCCGCATCTTTTCCGAATAGTGACCAAGAGAGGTGCTACTTTTAGGCGACTTCGAGCCCCAGGGAATCTAGTGCCAACAGGTGTATCATTGTCGGCAAACAGCCGCGAAGCTTGCTGTTTTGGCGACAGAAGAGCTCAGCCCTCACCACTTCGGTGAAAGTTATGGATTCAGTTGAAACAGAATCCAAGGCAAGAGGAACCAGAAACCTCCCTTCGAATGGACAAAAAAGGACGATTGGTAATGTGCATCCCTTGGCGCATTCACAAGAGACCTTGGAGTTCTCTTAAAATTGGAACATTGGCAGAAATTCTTCAAATTCGAGAGACAAGACATCAACAACAACCAAATTGCTCCGAAATGGCAGAGAACCAGGAACGACGTGGATATTTTGCCAATAGACAAGATGGAGAGTTGAATCGGAGTTCGGGTTTGCCGTTGGCTTGCTAATGTAGGAAACTTCCAAGAAATTTGTAGTTGAGTAATACAAATATTGCTTCTAGAGAACAAGAGCGTTCAATAATTGGGATGCAGCAGCCGTTGTAGTCAGCGTGTCCTTCCACGCAAAGCCGACCCGGTAGAATTGGATGGAGGTTGATTTCAAGAACCACGTGTTATGTACCGGGATCATTCTGTCCCAGATAACTTTTTTGAATATGATGAGCTATCCTCATTCAATTGACTGCTGCCTTGAGATGATTCGCGATCTATCGAAATCACTTGAGATCGAATGGATCCTCGGAGATATTCAAGTCAATATCTGAAAGGGGAAGACAAAGCAAATTTTCGAGTTGCAATGCAGTATCCGATAACGGTCCGCCATTTTCAAAAGTGTTAACTTTGAGCACTTCTGCAAGAAGCAGGATCGTTGTTCTTTACGCTAACCTCGTATTTGACATTTCTTGAAGACTAGGCAGCCCTTTTATTCTGAGTTGAACAGATGGTGCCGCATATATATGGCCGGCCTCTCGTCTTGGCAGCGGTTGCATAAAGCTTGTCTTTCGAAATCTGGTATAGAAGTATTATTGTATTTTGAAAAAATAACTTCACTACAGGAATCGGAGTGACGGACCGGGGCTGAGAAATCGGACAATACTTTCTCTCATTTTTGTCCAGTTCTGATTGAGCTGTAGATATTACCGGCATAACACGGGTCTGGCTATTATCACAAGTATGTCTGCCTGGAGCTACTTAATATCGATACCAGAATGACTTCTTGCCAAGACAGTAAAACAATTCCGGGTGTCAAAATTGCTGAAAACGATAAACCAACGCGGCAAGAGTAGTTTGGTGAACATCATCTGACCGATAGCATGATGGCGTATCGCATCTGAAGACAACCCAAGATGCCTTCATTGTCTGCATTCTTTTCGTTCGTATATGAGGAATGGTAAAAACCTTTGGCATATTGTGCTTCTCCAAGACCCCCAAGATATTAAGCCAATTAAGGCTGCTCGATTGTTTGAGGGCTGGAAACCGAACATTCTGCACGACGTGCTATATTCTTTCCGGGACGTTCGCATATTCGGAGGCTATGATAGGATCGCGTAATAGGTCTTGAAATAGTACTCTGAAATTGTTAGCGTATGTCTAGATGCAGGCTGTGGAGTCAATTGCCTTTGGTCGAACACGATCAGTGCTTCTTGTGGTGTATTGTTCATTTTTCTGGTGCCTGAAAATCCCTGGGCTGTCCATGGTTCGATATTGACAAACCTCACACCAACAGCCAATCTGAAGGCGTGTCTTTCTTGCAAAGAGCGGCTCGGTTGCTGAAAGGTGATCGTGAAACTTAGGCAAATAGTGCTTCTTACATTACCGGATATTGAGGTGCGTCGTTGAAGAAGAGGCTAGACATGCGCCTATCGCTTACCTAATTACCCCTGTGCTCTCCACAAATATCTATTGGAAGATCAACCTTAATTCATTCCAGACGACAAGCCATTTCAACTTCGTCTGCTATTTGCTCCACGCCACAATATATGCTACTGTGCTTCAAATAATACCGAATGCGGAAAGTTTAAGCTAAGCACTGCCATATCATTCGCTCTCATGTTTCTACCCGGAGTTTCATGCCTAAAATTCCCTCACCCAAAGTACACCTGTACCTTCATCGGAAGCCATGCTCCTGCCATTGCATATTTGCTTCAACCCCGAGAATCGGGAAACACGGTCTTCGATACCTTCTTGGCATTTGAAAGAGTGCCTTTGGTGAAGCTTCTATGCTTCATTACAGCCTCTGTGGGGGTTGGGCGAATCTTCGGTAATCTGTCTCTTGCTAGCTTAGAACCACCTTTGATTAACCTCCGCAAATCGGCTCAGTTGTTTAGTCTAGGTTCAGTCACACGTTTGTTAAGTCCCATTTCTCTCTTGGGTAACTGGAGTCAGCTATTCCGTATCAATTAGGCTTCCTTCTGAACAACTTCCTGCGGGGAGGAGCACATTATGACAATTACCTTCTTGGGCGCTCGATACCCACAAGATGCAGTGCCATCTCACTGACGGTGCTGCAAGATTTCAATCGACCAACACATGTTAACCACACTGGCTGTATCCAGCTTACCACCGCCAACTACATGTACCTAGTCCGTATCCTGTCCGAGGATGCATGTTTGGACCCTTGATACCACTCGCTAAGCTTGTCCTGCTTCTATACATAGCCCATATTCAATCTACGATACATTCATCCCGAAATTAATTGCAGTCACAAGCACCCCATGAGCCACGTTTTGGTATGGTTCTGGTCAGTCTTACACGGTGTAAACCGAAGAGGCACCACCGTTTTGGTACCTCGAAGTTGTTTGTTCTCTCATATATTTTCAAGTTCTCTTTCTCGGCTAACTTTATCCGATGTGAAGGCCCATCAAGATGGCTCGTATTATACTTTGTAACCCAACATATTGGCTGCACATGTGGCGCTCTTTATATTGATGCGGGGCCGGATTTTCCAGTCAGACGAAAGTCGGAGGGGGTAGCTTGCCGCCACAGTGGTACCCAGACAAGACCCGAACAAAATTCTACTGCCTGGAATTTAATATCGAAACGGGTACCAATCATCCGTTATCCACGCCAAATCCAGTCACGAATGCACAAAAGCTGCAGATATAAAGTCCTCGGGCTCTTCCACATTTACTTCTCATCACCGCTCACACACCATTTCGACAAATTAACAGCTCGTCCAGTCAACAAGTCATTGCTTGAACAAGTCAACATGCTTGCCTATCTCCCTCTCGCCGCTCTCGTGGCTGCGGCTTTTGCCGCCCCTTCTCCAGTTGAGCGATCAGGGCCAGTTCTTGAAGCTCCGTTTCCAAATGCCCCGATCTCAGCACCACCAGCTGCAACCAGCGCACCAGCCGGGCCAGATCCATCTAAGGTCACCATCACCTCAATTGCCTATGGTGGAACCGGATGTCCCCAAGGATCTGTTGGATCTTTCATTTCATCGGACCGTTTGACGTCTGTAATTTCCTTAGTCGTGTTACTTAGAAATTGATATGCCAATATACTGATTCTTGAACATTCTTTAGTTTCACACTCATCTTTGACAGCTTCATAGCATCAATTGGTCCAGGAGTCCCGATCACATCATCCCGTACCAATTGTCAATTGAACATCAACCTCCAGTATCCTTCCGGATTCCAATACAGCATTCTTGGAACCGATTTCCGTGGTTATGCTAATCTCGGTTCTGGTGTGAACGGAGTGCAGTCCGCAACTTACTACTTCTCTGGATGTATGTTTTGTAAACATACTCAAAACTTTCCATTGCTAATTAGAATTTACAAAAGCTACCACTCAAGCCACCACAACCACAAACTTCAAGGGCCCAACCACTGGTGATTACCTTATCTCCGACAAGATTCCTTTTACCTCCACCATCTGGTCTCCTTGCGGTGCTGCACTACCCCTCAATGTCAACTCCCAGATCCGTTTGACAAGCACCAACGCCGCTTCCTCGGGTCTCTTGACTCAGGATTCTATTGATGGAAAAGTCACTTTCGTTGTGGGCGTTCAATGGCAAGCATGGTAAGCAAAAATGACATCCCAAAATCTCACAAATGGTTATTAATACTTCATTTAGTTAGTTAAAATACTACAAGCAATCATATGTCTGACACCCCTTGTGTATGAATTATGCTCACATATTTTCAGGCAAACCATAAATAAATTCTTGGATAAGACGCCATTCCCGCCACCCTGCTATGGAAACTTGATTGAAGGGAGGAAATTGAATTGGCTGATGATGAGAATTGCCGAATGGCTTGAAACTGCGGATGCTTGGCTTTTGTTTAGTAGGGATGACGAAGTTGCTTAGGAGGGAAGGGTGGGCAGGAGAATATATCAAGATTTTGATATAACCATGTTTCTGATCCGGGGGTTGTGATTACGGTAGGTTGTGAATGTGAAATTGCGGGAATACGCTATGTCCAACCCTCCCTGAGAGGGGACTCCTCGACGACCGACTTGAGAAACCGATTACTAAGTTAGAAGATCTTTCTTCTAAAATCGGCATATGCCATCAAGATTATCGACGCTTATTCTCCCTGCTATTATTTTCGTCCTCCAAAGTCTCATGTCGAAGTTATCAACAATCGACTCCTGTCTTAAGCGAACATCATTAACTGTCCCTTTATCATTCGCCTAACAAAAGATTTCCGCTAAGCGTCAAGTACCATATTTTCCTTTATCAGTTAGTATATTACCAGGAGATTACTCTAATTTTTGGTAAACCCGGTATACTTTTTTCTGATCTCAGTACTACCTAGTTACTCTATGTCTGAGTCAAAGATGTTACACCATGAGATCATTCCAGCTGGAAAGTTTCAACTAACTAACACTGATGTTTATCTTCGTGTACAGAGCGGATAAAAATAAATCACGCCCCAGCATTGAAGAGTAAATATCACGTGCTCTGTCTTCAAATTTCTGCAGCGCCGCAGTCAACTCATCAACCCCCCCCCCAAATAACCCTGAATAAAGGAATGAACTATGCCATAGTTTATCCTACTATTTAGTTTTTCAAAAAAATTCTGGGATCATCTGATCGTAGCCACCGACCTCGACTAGAAGAGGTTAGGTCAGTTGATATCTGTACCCTCGCACTGTCTAACTCTTTGCGAGTAAGCCAGTAAGCACCCAGTAAGCCAGCTGTAAGCCAGCAGAAATCCCAGCCACCCACGTGACCTTTGCCCCCCTATTCCCCCTTTTAGACTGACGTGCATATTTTGTTGCACATCGTTTTAGTAGGTCACCTACTAATTGACAGGAGGAAATTCCGATACTTTCAAACCTTACTCTCAGGATGCTCTTCTTCCTAGTGACAGCAGCAATATTAAAGCACACTCAAAGCAATCCGCCCCTCCTCATCCTCTTTATCATGAGCATCTTTTCGTAGGACATATCCTCTCAAAAATCCTTTCAAATTCTTGATATCATCATTAACTTCTCCATCTCAACCAGAAAGAAGGATATGATAGTAACAACTGAAATAATATTCCTAAAATGAATCTCTTGTTGTAACGTCTTTCCGAAATTGTACCACCTCACATTATTGTCATTCCCTTAATGCGTTCAAATTCCGCTTCAGCGTGTGCCCATACTTTTTCAACCATCCCGCTCTCCCGTAGCCCAACCAAAAGATCAAGCACCGTACCCGTTGCACTCTCGCATTCTTTGTTAACAGAATATACTCCAGCTCCAATCTTCCCACTAGATCCAGCCGCAGTCTCAGCCCCGCTTTGCAACGGAACTAGAGTACTTTCATCTTTCGCAGCTGGAAACTGTCCACTCGTAGCCAAATACAAATGTCTCTCACCACACTCATCAATCGGCACAAACTCCAGAGTTTTCAACATTTCCTCCGGCATGTTTTTCAGCAATGGTGTCCGCACAGTTCCTGGGTAGTCATGAATAAAGTTGACTTCTGGTGCTGTTTGAGCCACCTTCTCGAGACCAAGAGTTATCAGACTGCTCAGATGACTTTTGAGATCTTCGGCTGGAATTCGAAGACCTGGAAAATCGGTCGGATCAAGGGGACCTTCTTTCGTACCTCCCGCGACAGTTACCACTCGACGGAGGGAAGTGGCGTTTTGGATGTGAGGGACGAGGTTGGTAATGAAGCGCAATCGAGAATAGTAGACCAAGGAGGCGAGCAAATGGAGGTTCTCGGTGGTTACTATACAGGTTTCGGTCAACTCAGTCCCCAGCTTTTCCGATGGAATCACCAAACATACCTTGGCGATCGAAAATAGGAGCCCCAGTACTAAGAAAAAGCAAGTTGATAACTTTTTCCCTCTTCTTAATGTCTTTACAGACTTCATCAACAACACGAATCAAGCTCACATCAGCCTTCACGAAAATGAACTCTCCGGCGGGGTTGAGGTCTTTGCATTCGACAATAATGCGGTCAGCAGCCTCTTGAGAACGACCGATTATGTATGCTCGTGGTTTCTGGGTATATCTTGCGAACTTTTTGAGAGTTACTTCTCCGATCCCACTTGTTCCTCCCACGAAAAGCGCGACTAAGCCGGCGGGAAGGGTAGATGGGATGAGAGCGTTGGAAGCTAGAACGGCGGAGAGGGCGACCATTTTGGGCTATTGTGGGTGATGATGTTGTTATTAGAGTATTTCAATTTCTCAGTATAGGATCTCCGATATTCTGAGAGATCCAATAGCATATAGTACTGCTTTTATAATTCCAGATGAACCAACAGTAAAAGGGAAGCATCGTACCTAAAGAGGATATTTAAGCGAAACGCCGAACCAGCAGGACAAAACGCCGAATCCGAATCTTGATTTATCATCCGTTTTTCCCATTCACGTTTCATTGTCCTTATATCATTTTGCCAATAATTGATGTATCCAATACATAAAGGATATACCCATGGCTTCTTCTGCACATTCGGCTTCGGCAATAAATACAAGAAGGACCCGTTCGGCTTGTGACCGCTGCCACTCACAAAAACTTCGCTGTGTCAAGAAAACCAATCAACAAAAGTGTGAGCGATGCTCGAGACTTCAAACCACATGCGAATTTAGTCCCCGTGTACCCAGATCATCCCAAAAAGCTCGTGAGCAAGGTGGAATTTGTAACCCTGAGTTGCTGAATATACGTCGGAGTCCGATCAGGTCCGAAGCGGCCCACGGCTGGATTTCGGCTCCATTTTTGGACAATTCTATTATCAATGATCAAAGTGGGTTCTCGCTTCTACCTCAGTTCTGATGTTGTCTAATTTGAACCTGTAGTTGAAACTTTCACACCGGATTTTCGCAGCCTTATAGAAGACGACTCTTTTATCCAACAGAACTTCGACTGGTCCGGTATATTTAGTCAATCAAGCGATTTAGGTCTCATAAATCATGATGCCTTTTCCGACCTAGCTTCATTATCTCCAGTAGATCAAACTGCGAGTAACGAGATACATGAGATATGTAATACATATCCAAAGGTCGATGCGGAGGATCTCAGTTCTATTGTTCGGAAAACAGCAGACCTTAATGTTGCACTTCACGAATGTTTCTCGAATTTTCCAACAATAGTAGATTCAAACAGACAAAAAGCCACGCTCTTAGTGTTTGAGGAGGTTTTCAGTCTCACCAACACTTTCTTCGATATCCTCAGAAATCTTTCATTTGGAGAAAATCATAACCATCCTCTTTATTTGATAAATCCGAGCACAGTGGATCTGGATCAAGACAGACTACTCTTGCCTGTCGATGAAGGAACACTACTCCTGCTCGCTTCATGCCACTCTCACCTCATCAACATATTCGATTCGGTGTTCCAAAGAATTCAAGGGTGCTTGAAACAGTCACTAAGACCCCATCCTGGTCGAGACTGGGCAGTAGTTTTACCGAAACTACAAATAGGTACAGTCGAAATGCCATCAGTGAGAATAGATGTCAATACTCCAATTCCACCAACAGCGACAACTGCGATGTACATGTTTATGATCACCATGTTTTCGTCACAGCTCTGGGAACAGTTGGCTGGGGTGGTTGGTAAAAAGACTGATGGATTAAATTCTTCGGTAACGTTGAAGGATATGGTGTGGGATACAGTGGTTGATAGGACTGCTGGAATGTTGGGGACTATCAATGACACCAAGCTATTACTCCAACAACACTCTTCCTAACACAAACCCTTCTAAAACTCCTACTCAGATTCAGCAAATCTCTTACTCAATTCAAATAACATACCAGCCAATTCCTTCGGCCTGCTAACAAAAGGACTATGACCACCAGCGATATCTTGCACAATCCACTCCACACCAGTACCTTTCACTATAGAAGCTTGCATAGAAGCTGATACTGCCGGATCTTCAGTACACTTAATATACGCAAACTTCCCCTTGAAGTCATCCTCCGCCCAAGCTGGAGTCGGACACGGCGACCGAAAAGCGATGTATGCATGTGGAAGCAGCATATCAACGCATTTAGCTGCTACTTCCGGTTCCACATCGTTATAAAACAACTCGCCGGGATTTTCGAACACCATAAGACCGGGCGAAGGCTGAAGGGGGGGTGGAAATTAATTTGAAAGTTCATTGAAACAAGTAGATAAGACCTACAGTGTTATTTCTCAACCACGGCGGATCCGTTCCCCCACGACCAGCCATCATCTCCTGGCCCTCATTCACCATAAAAGCTGCGATATAAACCAATCCCATAACACCACCTTTCTTCTCAGCTCTCGAGCGAGTTTTCGAGCTCAATCCAAAAGCAGCCGCACTCATGGGAACTCCACCCGACGAGTGACCCACGAGCAACACTTCTTTTTCCTCGTCAATCAATGGTAAAAGCGC
Source organism: Calycina herbarum (assembly GCA_001414485.1). Lineage (NCBI taxonomy): Eukaryota > Fungi > Ascomycota > Leotiomycetes > Helotiales > Pezizellaceae > Calycina > Calycina herbarum. The sequence goes on along the minus strand of LLEY01000175.1, from coordinate 27,405 downwards.
ATCATCGCGAATGAATTCGGCATCTTTTGCACAGGTGGCTGTTTCTGGATTGACCGGGTTTAGACTGGGAAGATTGATGGCTTTGGTGGAGAAACCTAGGGCTTGGAGGTGGGGGATGAGATTGTCGTAGCAGGATGCGGGGTGGCATGCTCCTGGGACGAGGACTACGGTTGGGAGAGTCATTTTATGGAAGACCGTTGTGATCATAGGGTTTTGCAGATGAACATCTTTCAATGAGAAAGAGAATTATATGATAGTCAATACGCCGTACAAAGTTCGTGGGGTTTGGAATGAACCTGTAAGCTTGCTGCTTACCCTCTTCGTTTGACCGCAATTGGACATTTCTACTCAAACATTTCCAGAAGAGGTCGACTCTCGCTGCATTGCATATATTGATGCATCCGGAAGAACTGATAATTGGAAGGAAGAAAATCCGCAGCCGAGTACATGCATCTTCCCCAGGCTGAAGTAGCAGTACAGCAGAGGAGGAATAAAAATCAGGAAGTGGATTGAACGCCAATCAAGGGTTTTTGAGAAGGGATAGAATGATGAAGAAAAGAAAACCAAATGAAGAAAAGAATAAGGTTCCTAAAGAAAAGGGTGAGGAATTCGAGGAGAATCACGTGACTTCGGATGCATGTTCCGAGATGCGAGTCAGCATCAAAACCGCAAGACAATTCCAACTCCACCAGCAGCGTCAAACAGCTCTTCGTCGCGACTCCGACCGAGGGGATACGAGGATAAATGAGAGAGAAGACCACTGTTTCGATTTATAACAGCACAATTATCGCTCTACCATCACCCACGCATCTGGATCTCTGGAGGTCGGTCGCATTGCCGCAGCAGAATGTTGGTGTTGGAATATCGTCAACATCTTCATCCTTCAGAATTAGCGCGCGCTTTCTCCCACTTGTTCGATCCGATAATTCTTCTGCCATCCGAAAGGAGAAGCATTTCTTCAATGACGTCCCGTCTCGGGTATCTCTCACGGTCCACGGAGGCTGAGGAGAGGAGGCTCTGAGACGCTTCAAGGTTTCATACCCTAAATTTTGGCCCAAGCGGCGACAATTCCACCTCCAAAATGCGCCAAATGCTCGTCTGATTCCACTTTGACATCAGATAAGTCAAGTCATTTCACCAGGGAACCCCTGATCGTTTTGCACAGGAACACAGCCCTTCCGAGACATCAGATCGGTCTGAGAAGGCTTGTTTTTGAATAAACCTCTACTGTCCCCGCTGTTTTCCTCTGCTTTCCTCTCTTTTCCTACCTCTTGCTACTCTCACTCACTCCCTCACACTCACTTCCATTCGTATATTCTTTTTTCGTGGCTGGCCACTCTTTTTATTTTTGGAGTTCAATATCCCTCTTTATAATTAACAAAAAAATTCGATTCTACTCCAACCATCAAACCTCTTCCTCCGCCAAAATGCAATTCACTTACCCAATCGCTTCCCTCGCCCTCCTCCTCTCCCTCCCAGTCTCGATCTTCGCCAGCCCGATCGATGCTCGATTCGAAGTCAATCCCGAAGCTATCATCCCAAGAGCCTCCGTAACCTGCCCCGAGTACTCTCAAATTGCAAACTACACTGCAATCGGTCTCAACTCAACTCTTCGAGGAGCATTCTTACAAAACTCCCCCGCCGGCACCGATCCTACACGAGCCATCCTTGATACGGCACAAAAGAAGTTCTTGGCGTTGAACTTGAAATTCGATGAGGCTGTGAATGCGGAGTGTGGAAACTTGACTACTTTGGCTACGACTATGGCATCAGAGAACTTTACAAATGGAATTGTTGGACCCTTTACGATTAAGAAGACTTCTGCTGGGGATCGTCTGACCAGTGGAATGGGTATGGTTATCTTGGTAGCTACACTTGCTGGTACTGGGTTGTTGCTGTGAAGTGATGGATGGATATAAGGTGGGAATGGGAGGAGTGATGTGGTTGTGTTTTTTTGGCTTATACCAATGTATGGAGTTTAGAGGGCAGGATACGAATGCCGGAATATAACGACCATGGCCATTGCATGTAAGAATTGCGTTGATGGAGTGGGACAGACTAATAAAACATTTCAAAACTATCATTTGTGAGTGCCCAGCTTCGCTCTCTATTACTGCCCTCCCCTGTGCGACAAGACGTATATATTCCCCTGTCAAACAGAAGGTCGACTGTTACTACAGACATGCAGTTCTTCGAAAGCATCTAGTCCAAGACGTGTCTTCAACCAGTTCTGCCCAATGTATTTTCGAGTGTAGATATGGGAATCCAAGTAAATTTCATATTGCCATCCTTCTCCAGCACCGCAACGAACCCCTTGCCTTACTTCTGAGCCGTCTCCACTCTTTCCACTGTCTCTACATTTATCTATTTCCGGGACGCATCATTAGCGGAGTCAACATATCATTGATTATACAGTTCGACATACCTTTTCTTTTTCAGTCTCACTCAACTTTTCCGCCATCGCCAAAGGACCAACACAAACATACTTCCTGAACTTCCTCGCCGGAAGTCTCGCCTCGAACTGTTTTCAAAGTCAGCATATCACTTTCACTTTCACCACCACGCGTCACCACCACCACCACACTACCCCACAGACCGAAGCACAATCGGGACCACTCACCATCTCATCAACCTCTTCCAACTTCCTTCCCTTCGCCTCAGGCAAAAAGAAGAAGACCCAGACCGCTGCAATGACACTACTAGGGAACCATATGAACCCATATCGCGGACCCCAATTCAAAGCCGAGGGATTGATGAAGTAGGGAGCAGTGAATTGTGTTAGCCAGGCCATGAAGAAACCTATTGCGGAGGCGAGTCCGAATGTGTAAGAGCGGAGACGTTGAGAGGGGATTTCGCCGCCTACGAGCCAGGCGTAGGGAGATACCATTCCCTGCGAGAAGAGGGTTGTCAGTATGGGGTTACGTTAGGGCAGAGGAGGAGGGGGAACGAACATTGTAAGACATCATGTATAAACACGACAATGCGACAAGAACCTTTCCGGTCACTGGAGCGCCGGGATGTTTATGATACATAATCGCAATGATCAATTGAAGAACTCCACAGGTTGTGAGACCAGACATGAGAAGAACACGACGACGACCGTAGCGGATCACGATGAGGGAGTTCATCATCAGGGCTATGAGTCCGATGGTGCTGAGAACGCAACTCATTGCGAAGGGGTCTTTTACTTTGGCCATCGAGAAGAAGTATGCTTTGTATGCTGGAGGTTCGTCAGTACTTTTTCTCTTCGCTAACTTAAAACCTCAGATTTGGACGAGACGAGGGGTACTTACCAATAATAAACATACTACCAGTCGCAGCCTGACTAGTCAACCCACAAATCGCAATGATCGTCCGTCTTCTATCAATCTTATTCCTGAAGACATCCAAAATCCCCACTCCACTAGAGATTTCAAATTCCTTCTCAATAGCAGCCGCAATAACCGCAGCTTCATCCTCGCAATCCCAGCCTGTTGGGCGAAGTCGTTGGAGAGATTTGACTCCCTCTTCGCGACGGCCTTGGAGTAGGAGCCAACGAGGAGATTCAGGGATGAAGAGTAGTCCTATTGCCATGATGAAGGGTATGATGTAGATTATTCCAAGCGGAATTAGGTATGCGTTTTTGTTGGGGATGGGGGCCGTGGCCCAATCTACTATTGTTCCTACCAGCGTTCCCTATTATTTTGTTAGTATATTTCCCTCACTCGTCTCGTCGTCCAGTTCCCTTCCAGCAAAACACCAACATCGAAAAAATCAAACGAATCAGAGGGGAAAAAAGCACATACCAAACTAACACTAAACTGGAACCCCGTCAAAAACAAACCCCTATACTTAGCCGGACTCCCCTCCTGAATATACAACTGCGCGAAAGTCATAAAACACCCATTCGCAAGTCCATTCAAAAATCTCCCGCCATAAAGTGTTTTGATATCCGTCGTCGTCATCATGATAACATCCGATACCCAACAGAGAATACATCCTAACCACAAACATTGCTTTCTCCCCAACTTGATAGCGAGAAAGCCAGCGCCGCCCGAGGAGACGAAGGCTCCTAGCGTCATGAGGGAGGAGATTAGTTGTTGGCGTTCAGTTGTTAAGTTCCATCCTATTGGGGTCTTTGGGGCGCGGAAACCGAAGACCTAGGAGTTGTTGGTGAGAAGGGGGATCAATTGATGGGGATGGAAAGAGACGAACTTGGAGAAATCCGGGCATGGCTTGGAGACCACCTATGAGGCCGAAATCGAGTCCATATTGAAACGCCCCCAAGATCACGACGGCGTTCGCGAAGAAGACTCGACGGTTTGCCGAGATGGTTAAATTCGCCTCACTGCTCGAGGACGTGGTCGACATCGTGGCGAAGTTTTGCTTTCTTGTTCCTTCTCTTCAAAAAAAGAAAACGAAACCTCTCACCTTATTTGGGATTGAAAAGTGTCAAGAAGTTGTGATCGGAGTATATAAAGCCCCACAAGTCACCGAGTGAAGGATCATGGGGTGCCCCACGGGAGGTGGTACTGTATCTGTTATTTGCTATTTATCCTGGGTACATGATGCCGCGGTCTTGGATGGTTTATGCTGGGCAGCTCATTGGTAGACTTGTCATATTTCCCCTTCTTGGAGGGAAAGTAATTTGTGTTTATATGTTGTTGCACATGAAGACCCGAGGAGTATTTGGCAGTAGGGACACTCAAATACTTAATGCAAAATCTTCTAGGTCTCAGAATTGAATTCTACTCCTCTAGAGATTGGTGCCGGAAAACGGGAAAGCTCTCGTGCGCACACGAAGGTCGAATAGCAATTGACAACTTCTGTTGATTCCTTGCATGCCAATACCAGATGGCTCGCTAGATAAATGTTTGCCACATCTTTCAAGAATGTAAATCGGTTCATGGGAATACTACCTTTATGGGGATATTTGTCCGGATGCAAATGCGGGGTAAAATACCGTGCATATCCAATTCCCTGTACCGGCATCTCTAAATGGGATGCGACTTGCAGGAGGTGAGAGTGAAAGAGTGGTGAGTGGTTTCTCAAGCATAGAATGTTTAGGCTAAGATACCGACTCCTCTGCCAATCAAATGTGTAATTCAACAGAAAGTAGGCAGGCTCTAGAACTGAGGAGGGAGTGTGTGTGAATGAGAGACGGTGTCGAGTTATGGTGTACCAAATTTTAGAAACCAAACTGAGAAGGGGGAACATCAGCGGTAGAAAGGCACACCGCAAGACATGCCGTTAAGAATATTTTATATCTATGAATACTAAACGTGTCAAGGAAAATCCGAACGAAACTCAATAGGCTCTTCTCGTCTCGTTCGTGACAATATTTGTGGCTTGTTGAAAAGCTCCTCGCGACGCAATTGAATGTTGAATAGAGATTGAAACCCCAAAAAATCAAAACACCAAGCGAAGCCGAAAGAAAAAACAAATTCCAATTTTCCATCTGGGAAATTCTGTCGTAATAAGCCCGTAATCCGAGTCGGTTTCGCAAAAGAGACGCAATCATAAAGAAAATTATAAAAAGAACCGAGACCAATAAAAACAATTGGGGAGTATAAATCCGTGTGACTATCACATTTACCATCATTAAGGAAAAGAAAAAAGACAAGAAAAAAGCGATTGCAAAAATTGAAAGAAGGACTAGTTCTAGAGTGCGATGGTTGTGGCTTGACCTCTCGCGAGCCAAGAACTGGGGCCGGCTGCTTTTTCAAGCCAACGTATTTGCAAAATCATCGAGCCCATCCAAATTAGACAATTCTATGTCAAAACTGTCATTTTCGAATGGATTAGAAGTCCCTGATTCTGTCATAGATTGCACGGGACTGAGTGCAGTGTGTTGCTGAGTTCCTGTTTTATCAGCAGTATAGATATCGTCAAAATAACTGCCGTTGGCCATAGATAACAAGGGGTCGTAGTTTCTGGTTGGTTTATAGACAGTTGTTAGGAAGTCGAACTCTTCGTAGGTGTTCTGTGTCTCCAAGCTCCCCGAGCATTGTCCGAGAAAGTAGGGATTGGGATCCTGGCCACCGAACGCGTCTGGAAAGACAATCGTGTCGGTCGCTACTGGTCTTGCAAGCTCATCGTGCTGAATGAACTCCGGCACCACTTGAGGCGGCAATGGAAGTTGAGATGGTATTGGAAATGTGTTGGAACCAATGGTGTCAACGTCATCGAGTTCTTCAATTGGTTTACTGGGGACAATTTGATTACCGTCTTCTTGCTGTTGCAAGGATATCGAAACTGAAAGATATTCGTACTGTTCAAGGAGTTTACTGACAGGTCCATCGATAACAGAGAGCCAATTGGGACATTCTCCGCATCCCCGGGCAAGTCTCTTGCGAAGGTCGGATCTCAGTCGAGAAAGCCATGTGATGAGATGTTTGGCAAGATCACCAAGACCCTAATAATGTCAGTCAATTGACAGCATGTGAAACATGAGAAGCGAAAGTTAATTACCTGCTTAGAGAGGGAACCTGTTTTCAGAGATATTCGAAAGTGTACCACCACCATCAGCAGGATGGATTCTCCCGCATACGAGAATATGCGATTATGCCCCGAATCATACGGCAAGGCAATCATAACCTCTTCGATAAGATTACGAATTCGTGATAAATAAAAAACTCTCAGTGATATAGGGTCGTCGTTACCCGAATGCACCGCTGAGTTGGCTCCAGCAGCACGAAGACGGATATCACCAGGAGATAACAGCAAATGTAGATATGCCCCGGTGAGCGATGCTTTTTTGATATGAGGAGAATGCCCATGGGGGCTCTTCAGTTTGAAAGGGAACGCGTTATAGATCGCTGTATCGAATTGTAAGACGAGGTGTGGGTTTTCGGCATTCAAAGGGCCGGAGAAATTAATGGACGTCTCAATTCGAGAGCTCGGCTCTACTCTGCCTTCCTTCGGCCCCGAGAAAATGTATGGATCCTTGAGCCATTCTTCCATATCTGCAAGAGCTGTAAGCATTCAAACCATGATGATTTTGACCATCCTTGCCTACCTCGTTGCGGGTTGTACTCGGGTGTGGATTCAGACATAACTGTCGTCCTGCAATAACGGCAATGTTCGTTTGGGCTGTTTCGCAGACACTATATCCAATTAATCACTTGTCAATTGCCCGCACTGAGATTCTAATCTACCTTTCTATTGGCACTCCGGCATAGTGGACAGGCTTTGTTGCGTGTGCCGGGCTGACCCTCATAAGGTACAGCAAGAGGAGCAGAGAGGTGGAGCTCCATAATTGGAACAGAACAAATTGGTCGAGCCACTGTAGGCAGTTGGGCGAGGAAACTTGGAAGAGATTATTGTAGCCAAAGACTGATTAAGTCGGGCAGGAAAAAGAAAACGGGCTCGCTCGACCCCTAAGTAGAGAGTGCCAGGTGCGGCGCTGGACCGAGATGGTGTTCTTCTTTTTGGCTGCGGAATACCATGGCTGATGCAGGATGAGACAGGCCAATGATCAGTCTTGCGGCACCACTTGCATCATGATCATGATGACAGCGAAGCATGCTTCTATTGCCTCGTTGATTCTCACAGATCCGGACCTGACACGGCAAGCCCTTACAGATCACCATTTTGATATTTGTATTTTGATATTTGATATTTGTATCTTCGAGGGCTAACTGTTCTTAAGCGAGCTGTTTCGTCCAGAGAGCTTTAAGGTTGAGTGTGAGGTTGAGGTTGATTGAGGTTGAGGCGGTAATACCTCGGCATACCCCCCTTCCCTTGTCAGCGCCATCCGAGGTTGGCTGACAGCCTCATCATCTGCTTCCGAACGACGCTTGGAAAAGAAATCTTTTCCCTTTCAAAAGCGAGTCTTCCTTCTTCCTTCTCCCATCCGTGGCAGACTCATACAACTATATGGCATGGACATCTCTCAGAAGAGAGGACTCTGATCATGCCCCGCGAGGATCACAGCAAATCGCGCACGGGCGACAACGGGCAGCCAGAATACGAGTCACCATCCAATCTACAGACTACCGTGGAATATCCATCTGAATCTACGACATATTCTTCTCATACATATTCTTCTCATACCACTAACTACCCGGGACCTGAAACTGCTCAATATGCACCCCAATCCATTAGCAATACCCGCCAAGACGATGCCTATGGCAAAACTCCTCAACCCGATACTGGATACGGTAATTCAAAATACACCAGCAAAAACTCTGGGTACGATGAATATTCCTCCCAGCCTGAGGGCTACAAATTCCAGACATATCCTAAGGCTTCAGCCCGTCACAATGCAGGATATAATTCTCAGGCGCACTCTCGGAATCATTATGGTCAGAGCACTTCATATAGCCAGACTGCAGGCAATTCCCAGACTTCTGGATATGGTCAGGAACCTTCATACTGGATGAACCCTTCATTCGGTCAAACCCCTTCATATGGTCAGAGCACCTCATACAGTCAGAACGCTCCATACGCTCAGAACACAGGCTATAATGCCCAAACATACGCCCAGAGTGCATCTTTCCCAAGTTACAATACCCAGTCTGAGCCTCCAAGATCCGAGCCTTCAAGATCCGTTACTGTACCCCCTCCGAACGCCCCGCCATTTAAGCCGCTGCCACCCCAGAATTTAGACCTCACGCAGAGCTTGACCGAGGAATTTTCGCGTGCAACTCTGTCAGACTCCGGTCAGCAACAACAGGAGGACGCAAATGGACTTGATGGGGTGGAAGATGAAATTTTGAAACCAAGGAATCAGTTGGGTCCAGGCGGTATGTTTTCGCATCGTAATATCTCAATTAAGCGAACGCTAATGGATTCTTACATAGCTAAAATAAAAAGCTCGAGCTTCTTCAAACTTGGTCGTGTCGTGAAAGTCCTCTGGTCTGAGCCCATGGGAGAGACTGCCACTTCTCATAATGTGAATAAACCACGCGGAGGTACGGCATATACTAAAATACGCCGGTTCGTGGTGATTCGCAAAGGCAAAGGATATTCTATATGTCTCCCGATTTTTACATATAGCAATCAAGGTACTATGAAGTTTGGTGGTTCGGCAGACGAGCATGTCGCAATTATCACAGGCAACGTCTCTCATCATCCGGGTGAGAAGCTGACAAAGCCAGCTATTCATGTTAGAGCTGCGCTACCTTCTGAGAAGCTTGATGGAATGAGCCGCGTCAATTACACGAAGACTTATACGATTGAGCACAATGTGAAAGTTGTGGATGTTGGTATGGTTAGACCCGATGATTTCACGAGGCTGAACAAATACTTTGTTGACTTTATAATGGGTGGAGAGATCGAACCTGAATTGATGTGAGATCTTTGCCAGTTTTGGGATGTATATAGCTGAAAATCTGCATTTTTGGGGTTCATATAGATGGTGTTGAGGGGTTGCAATTGCATTTGCTAGAGTATCGCTCTTTTTTATGGCGTATGAATCTATTTGAATAAAAGACATCTGTTGGTTATCTTGGTATTTTGTAATAATCGTTCTCTATTCCTCCTCATTCCGAGCTCCACCAAAGTACTTCTTAAATCCTTTCAAATTGAAAGTCAAAAGGCGTCAAACCCTAATCATAAAGACAAGTAATTGCTCGTATTTTTCCATAAACAAGTTCAAAATACCCGCCACACCGTTCGTAACTTTTCAAAGAACACTAAACTCCCACTGCCAATTCCAACTCTCATGCTTATTAGAAAAGGGTTCAAGCACGAGCTTTAATCAAATCGGCAGCCTATCTCAAAATCAGCACTCAACAAACCACGCAAAAGAGAGAATCAAACTAACCTTCTCAGCCATAGCGTAAACACTCTGGCTAGTGGTAGCCCCTACCAAGCTCGGAATAATACTAGCATCAACAACACTCAACCCCTCAATCCCATGAACCCTCAAATCCTCACTCACGACCCCACCCCACTCAAGAGGCATCTTCGAACAAGTTCCAATGGGATGATAAACCGTCGGAAGCAACACATCAACCCTCTTAGCCCAGTTTCCAAGCTCTTCATCGGTTCTTAGTTCCAAGGGAGGACTATACCACACCGGTGTCAGCTGCTTGATGACCCCGTCAGCTAATACGTATTTACGCATAAGACGTATCATCTCGACGAAGATTTTGATGTCCAGAGGGTTCGTCATAGCGCGGTAATCTACAATCGGTTCGCCTTCTGGGTCTGAAGTGTTGAGAAATATGGTTCCTCGAGAGAGGGGATGGGAATTTGTTAGTGCTGCGTTCCCCGATGGTGAATTGGCGACTTGTAGCCAGCCCGTATTTCTGGATCTGATTCCTTTTGCATGAACGCGAAGTGAGACATTGTATCCAGCGATGATTGTGGGGTGTGTTCCAAGAGGGAGATAGGCTGAGGGATCTTGATTTTCAATTTGGGAGGCTAGATATTGGTAGGTGTCGGGGGCAACTATTGGGAAGGCGATGTAGGCGATAGAGGCTGTGTTTCCCCATGATGAATAGGGGCCTTGATTTTGTTAAGCGGTAATCTCTAGGAAGGGGAAAGGGGGGAAGGCAACCATACCGACTCGAGTCGTGTTCCATATTTCGTCTACTTCCGCTTGGTAAGTTGCATTTGTTGCTAAAGCATCTGGATTGGGCCACGGTTGTGTCGTAACTAAAAATGTTTAGCTCGTCCTCGTTTCATCCAGCCAGATCCAAAGAAAAAAGTGAATCAACTTACAATTAAATCCTAGGTTCACGCTCGTATGGTCCTGGAAATTCATCCCAACACCCGGTAACTCCTTTACAACCTCAATCCCCGCCTGCTCCAACAGTTTCCTTGGACCTACGCCACTTCTCTGCAACACTTGGGGAGAATGTACCGCGCCCGCAGAAAGAATAATTTCCTTTCTTGCATACACAGTTCTTTTCTCGCCCGTTTCTCGTGAAACGAATGTCACGCTCTCGGCTTTTGGCTTCCTGCTTTTGGGGGCTGAGAAATTAATTTTGGAAACTTTGTGTTCTGTAATGAGATGGTAGTTTGGTCGTGTTTGGTATGGTAGGTAGTGTGCTGTGTTGGCGTAAGATCTTGTTGTTGTTGCAGGATCAACGGAACTTCAGGTTTATCATTAGGGTTTGTTTGTTCCTTTTAGCCTCTTGTTTTTAACTCAGACATGCTTACCGGGGGATCCACTGAGGACCGCTTAATCCTTGTCCATTATCTTCCGGGTACTCGATGCCTGGTATATCTTTCCAAGCATCGTATAAAATTTCTGCGCTCATCAATTAGTACTTGAGTAGGAGAAGTGCAAATGTAAGAAAGACAAGGGGGGAAGGGGGGGTGTTTACTAGTAGCAGGCCATTGGAAATTCGGCCAACTAGCCCATACACCTGTCCCATTCTCGATTCCCCAATATTTCTTATCATATTTGATCCCAAAATCCTTTATCAGTTCTGGGTCTGGTTCTTTGTATCTCGATGCCTATGCTTAATAATTAGCTTTGTACTCTTTTCCTCAGAAATTCCTTTCTAACATAAGCGAAGGAAAAAACCAGACCTTCAAGAAATACTTAAACAATTCCTCCCAGCCCCACCCATGCTTTCCACCATCTCCTCCCCCCAGCTCATCCCATCTATCATAATCATCCTTCTGCCCTCTGGGAAATGCCATAGCATTAACAGCTGAAGAACCACCCACAGCCGCGCCAACAATAACAGCTACTTTGTATGTACCAACACTCGTGATATTGAAGCGTAACCATGGCATTGACGGAATATGAGGTCTGTATACTATGCCTATCTTTGAGACATCCCCAAAAGGTCCATATTCGATTGCCAACACTGAATCTTAGGGAGCATCAGCGAGTACTGGAGTGGGAAGAGGGTAAAATGAAGAGAGGAAAGTGGGGAACATACGATCAGGATTTTCAGTCAATCGATCTGCAACCGTTAACCCTGATGTACCCGCTCCTATGATAACATAGTCATACACTTTCTCAACCTCTTCTCCTCTTGTCAGATGTTTTCCCAGAAAACCATCCTTGAAAACCGCACCAACGAACGTTACAAAATGTTCAAAACTCAATAAATATAGTAGAATTGTGAAGAGAGTTGAAAATGAACTCATCTCGTCTTTTTATATATTGAATTTGGACTCGGGCGTGGGCTGTGAACCTCGCTTGTCAAAAAGTCAACTTCGTTGTTTCAAAGAAAATACACATCAATAATCGACGCATCAACAAATATATATCCCCATAAGCCCTCTCACGAATGAAGCAATGAAGATCTACAGTTCCGCTCGTCTACCCCTCGCGTCCCGTCCCAAACCCTCCCCCCACCACCCGGGTACCCCAATAGCGGGGAACACCCACCCCTGCAAGCACGTATCTCCATTTAGCCTAAATCCCCTCCTTCTGGCTTACACAAATAAATCCAATCCCCACCACTCATTCGCAAAAAGTATTTTTCTGTGGCTTAAAAACTTACGTGAGATTGGTTTGTCAGTATCGCGTTCTATTTGCCGGCAGCGTGTTGAAGAAAACTTTGTGAACTTAATCCAATTTCACGTACGTTTTCCAGCCACAAAATAAGTTTGTGCGAGATCGGTCGATGGCCTGGTTGGGGGGGTGGAAGACTCTCGGTATGAATAGCACTAACTATTCTTATACAGACATCCGTACCTGAAGCAACAGGTGGGAAGCAGATAATTTTTAACGATTGGTCGCTTAGAACATGAGTTCATACGTGTATCAGTAATTGCGTTTTACATCTCGCGGCTTGTTGCTCTGCCTAGAGTCAGCAAATATTTCCTGGTTTTAACGGTGCGTGATTCTAACTGCCTCAGTCTTCGAATTTCCCTAGCCTCTTATGTTCGAAATATATCAAGAGTTAATTCTTCAATCGCCATGATTACTCAACAACTGAACCAGGCACAAGTCGAAATATTTCGGGTGATGTTAAAGCCCTCTTTCCGCCAGCCCTTTTCCCAGAAGAAATTTCTATTCTGATTCCGGAGTAAAACTCACCTATACAGTATAAAAACAAGGCTGGAGCAGCCTGTGTCTTTTGGAAAACTCATCACCATATCTGGGAATCTCGTGCGCAGATTTGGCTGCTCGTATAAACCGCATTTATCACATTACAAATTCAAAAACATATATTTATCCAACTTATCAAAAACGCCATCTGCATGTGATGAGTAGAGAGAGCTTCGCCAAAAGTTGCAAGGCAGTTTTGAAGCCCCAAAAAACTCCATTTTCATCCAATCAAGTTGTGTAGCGAGGCGCCGCCGTTTTGTGTTATCCGCTCGCTGGCCGAATGAAGGCCTTAGGATCAATTCATATCTATCTAGACCAACTTTGTAGACGCCTCCTGGATTTGATTGTACTCAAATGGTTATTTGTGTTACCCACCATGCATAAGTACGGCATCCTGAACGCACCAAACTCCAAAAACGACTAAATCGTAAATCGCAAATCGCAAATCGCAAATCGTAAGGCTTAAATTAATAAATATATAGCTCTCTAGAGCTAAATCGCAAATCGTAAACCGTAAACTGTAAATCGTAAAGCTTAAAGTAAGAGTATTCGTAATACTTAAATCGTAAAATTCATATATAAGAAGTAGAAAGTATAAGGTAATAGAGTATATATATATTTATTAAATATATACCTATTATAATTATTTAACACTTACTTTCTATTAATATATACTACCTAGTACTATACTAAATATATATACTATATAACTTTAAATCTATTATTTAAAATATTATAAATTATTAAAAGTAATAACGTGGTTTATTAGAACTCTACGTATATTAGGACTCTGCGTACTTTTGCCGACTCTTCTACTCTATTATTTTAATACGCGTTTTTCACTCTTTCTAATAGAGGTATAAACTTAAGAAGCCCGTATTATTTTAGCTATTAAAGCTATTCGAACCTCTAAAAGAAAACTAAGTCGTCGAAAAGCTATAAAAATCTATAAAGTTCCTAAATCTATAAAGTTCCTAAATCTATACTTCGTCTTAGAATAAACAGCTATACTCTACTCTCTAATCGTCGGCTAGCAAATTCTAATTTAACTGAATTAGAGGAGGAGGTTATTATTCAATATATACTTGATATAGATATAAGAGGCTTTACGCCCCGGCTAGCTAGTATAGAAGATATAGCAAATTATATCCTCGAATCGCGGAGAGAAAGACGTGTTAGAAAGCTCTAGGCGTATCGATTTATACAACGACAACTAGCTTTAAAGACGCGTTTTAATCGCGTTTACGACTTCTAAAGAGCCTTATACGAAGATCCTAAGCTTATTAGTACGTGGTTTCGACTAGTAGAGAATATAAGAGTAAAATACGGTATTCTAGACTACGATTTTTAGAATTTCAACGAAACTGGCTTTATAATAGATATGATTACTCCTTCTATAGTTATTATATAAGTAGATCGACGTAGCAGAGATAAGGCGGTTCAGCTAGGTAATCGAGAATAGGCTACTATAATTACTTATATCAACGGCGAAGGTAGAAGTATTCCTTTATTTTTAGTAATAAAGAGGAAATACTATCTCTTAAGTTAGTATACTAAGAGCGGCCTTCTATATAACTAGGTTATTAAACTAATAAGTAATAGCTAGACGAATAATAAGACAGGTCTAGAATAGCTTAAGTACTTCGATAAGTATACTTCTACTTAAGTAAAGAGTCTATATCGAATGCTTATTCTTAATAGATATAAGAGTTATAAATCAGCCGAATTCTAAGAGTATTATAAGGTATATAATATTATTACTCTTAGGCTACCTTCTTACTCTTCTTATTTAATCTAGTCACTCGATATTAGGTGTTTTAGTATCTTAAAACAGGTATATAGTCGATAAATTAAGACTTTTATTAAAGCTTATATTAACTATATTACTAAGGTCGAGTTCTTTCTCGCTTTTAAAGCAGTATATATAGAATTAATAATAGTCTAAAACGCTTAAGCTGGATTCTACGGGGCTAGCTTAGTATCTTTTAATCTATAGACTATGATTTCAAAGCTTAATATAAAGTTATAAACACCGACCTCTACTAGGCCTCTCTCTACCGACGCTGACTCTTAGGTCTCTTAGACTTCTTATAACTCTGCCGAAGCTCTTTTATAAACAACTCTTATTAAGGACTAGATTACTAGTTACTAAGGAAGCTCGCTAATACCTATTTTCTAGACAGTTGTTATATTAGTAAAAGATATAGAGTAATTAGCTTATAAAGTAACTCTTTTAACCGCTAAGGTACGTATACTTCGAGTAGTAAATAAAGCTCTTAATAAGCGTCGTAGAGCTAGGAAGACTTATATACGTTAAGGTAGTATACTTACTATAGAGAATATATAGGATATTCTAGTATAGAAAGACGTAGATAAGTAGGTTTAACGCGATATATATATAGAGAGAGTTAGTTAGAAGGTAGAGTAATTAACTAGTAGGCGCTATAGTACTTATAGAAAAGCTGGTTATAATATACGAACTTGTTAAGTAGATATAGATATGTCTAGTTTATTAGATTCTTAGTAGTTTCAGTTAAATTTATATATTATAGTTGTTTAATTATGTTTTAAAGTAGTAGAGAAGAGCAAAAGTACGTAGGGTTCTAATATACGTAGGGTTCTAATATACGTAGAGTTCTAATAAACTACGTTATATATACTTAGTATAAATAATAACGTTATATAAATACCTAATAAACAATAGTATAAAAGAGATAGTTAAGACTTTTAATACTATAAGTATAAATTTAATCTAAAAATAAGAGATACTAAAGACTCTCTATAATAGTATAAAACGGATACTACTATAAAAGAGGTATATAGAAGTGCGTTCGGTAGAATAATATACTCGAATACTAGGCTCTAATACGAAGGAAAAGACTAAATTAGTCTTTTCTTAAGAGAGAGTAAGAGTATCTATATATAAGAGAGCTGGATAATAATAAAAGTCTATACCGATCCGGCTCTAACAATCCCGAAACTAAAACTATACTATAATCCTATTCCGTGCCCTCGGTATTCACTGTTCCGTAACTATCTATGCTATACTATACTCGGTACGTATTCTTAGCTGTTTCGATAACTCGGCAATTCTATTAATAGCTGGCTATTACACTCTCTTATTAAGCTCTTAATCGAGTTTTAATTACTTAGTCTTATTAATTAATTTAAGTCTACCTTTGATAATAGTAGTATTAGTATCTATATATAATTAAGTATTAAGATCTCTTATAATTTACTCGTTTATAGCTATCTATTATTATACTATATCTATTCTCTCTAGTATATTTAACTTAGTAGATACTATTAAGCTCTCTTTCTCTCTATTCTCTTTAAGAAACGACGACGAGTATAAGCCTAGAGTTAATATTCTTTCGCTATTAATATCCTTCTCTATATCCGTATCCTCTTTCTTACTTCTTATATTACTTCTATATCTGTCTCTAGATTTATCTTTCTTATTATTATCTTCTAATTAAGTAGTAGAGCAGTTTCCTAGATTAATAGCAACGATTCCGTAGCGCTCTAGATTAGTAGTAATAATTATACTAATCTCTAGAAGATTAGATTTAGAATTATCTATTAATATTATACTTACTCTAGTACTAGTACTATTCTCTAGCGATAATATAGATCTTATATTTCCTTCTCTATCTTAAGCCTTATCTTTAAGTATAATAGACTCGTTATTAGATACTATAATAGGCTTTAAAAGTTGAAGTAGAATTAGTAGCTTCTAGGTATTCTATAAGAGCGCGATAGATTACCTCTTTTTAGAAGATTAAGACTTGTTATTAGTATAACTATTAAATACTATAACGTGGTTTATCAGAACCTCGGTTATATTAGAACCTCGATTAATTTTCCTGAAATCCTACTCTTTAACTTTAATACACGTTTTTTTAATCTTCTACTATATCTATTATTACTAAAGAATCAAAAGTTATTCTAGCTATTAAGGTAATTCGAACATCTAAAAAGCTAAGTCGATAGAAAGCTACAAAGATCTACGAAATACCTTATTCTATACTTAATAATAGAATAAACAGCTATCTTTCTCTAGCCGACTGTTAACTAGTAAACCTTAAATTATTTAAGATAGAAGAAGAAGTAATTGTTTAGAATATACTTAATATAGATTCTAGAGGGTTTGTACCCTAGCTAGCTAGTATAGAAGATATAGCTAATTTTATTCTTAAGTCGTAGAGAGGAAAACGCGTTAATAAGCTCTAGGCTTATTAGTTTATATAACGATAACTAATTCTTAAGACGTGTTTTAATCGCGTTTATAATTTCTAAAAAGCCTTATACGAAGATCCTAAGCTAATTAGTATATAGTTTTAACTAGTTATAAATATATAAGCGAAATATAGAGTTTTAGACTACGACTTCTATAACTTCGACGAAACTAGGTTTATAATAGACGTGATTTATTCTATAATAGTTGTTACTTATATAGATTAACATAGTAGAGGTAAGGCAGTTTAGCTAGAGAATCGAGAATAGGCTACTACTATTGCTTATATTAATAGTAAAGGCTAGAGTATTCCTCTATTTTTAGTAGTTTAAGAAAAGAATTATCTTATAAATTAGTATACTAATAGCGGTCTTCTATCTAACTAGGTTATTAAACCGATAATTAACAGATAGACGAATAATAAGATAGATCTAGAATAGATAAAACATTTTAATTAATATACTACTGCTTGTATAAGTTCTAATACTCTCTAGACTCTCTACTACTAACACTCTTTTATAGGAATCTCAGACCTCTTCTAATCTAATAGAAGCTCTTTTATAGTTAACTCTTATATAAAATCGAATTACTCGCTATTAGAGAAGCTCGCTAACCTCTTTATTTAAGACAGTTACAGCGCTAGCTAAAGGTATAGAGTAAATAGCTTATAAGATAACTCTTCTGTCTACTAAGATACGTATACTTTAGGTAGCAAATAAAGCTCTTAGTAAACGCCGGAGAGCTAAAAAAGCTCGTGTCTATAAAGAGGGTATACTTATTATAGAGGATATATAGGATATTATAGCCTAGAAAGGCGTAGATAAGCAGGTACGACGCGATATATATATAGCGAGAGGTAGTTATAAGAAGAGGCAACTGTCTAGACAATACTATAGAACCTATAGAAAAGCTAGTTATAACGTATAAACTTATTAAGAAGCTATAGATATATCTAGTATATTAGACTCTGATTATAAAGAGTTAATTTAATATATTATAGTTAAGTTATTTAAGTTCAAAGTTATATACTAAGGAAAATTAATCAGAGTTCTAATATAACCAGGGTCCTAATAAACTACGTTATATACTTTATAGTACTTTTTATTAATAAAACCTTTTAGTAAGTTAAAGTATTATATAGGAGCTCGTACGTCGTCTGTCTTCTTATAATCTATAGTACTTAATCGCTTAGCTTTTCTCTTTCTAATATTAATATTTATAGCTAGAAAGACGTCTTCTATCTAATTAGTAAAGAGTAGTATATTAATAAGATCTTATCTACTAAGAGTAGAGATAGTATAATAGATAACCTCTAGAAGCTTAATAGCGAACTCTTTAGTTTATAGATTCTAAGATACTAATTCAAAGTTAAATAGATTCTTAGAGTTACTAGTAGATAAGTAAGATATCTAAAATAGAAAGTCGTTATTAATTTATATATTAACTATCTTACTACGTTATACTATAGAAGTATATATAATCGTAGAGATACTTTCGATAGTAGAGAAGTCCTTAGTACTCGTTATATACGTATAGATATACAGAGCTACTTAAATATAGATTTTAGTAATAGAGATAGGCTTCGGCGCTTTAGAGGTTAAAGAAGAAGAAGAAGAAGCTAGAGTATCTATATAAATTAGTAATAGATACTAAATTTAAGATTACTACTTACTTTTAGCCTTTTTCTTATTAAAGATAAATCTCTTCTTATATACTTTCGCTTTAATTGTTTTAGTAGTTTTATTAGAAGCTTTTATAAAGAAGGATTCTCTAGCTCTAGTCTTCTTCTAGATAGCTTACTCTCTAGCAACGGCTAATTTATCCTTCTTTTACTTAATAATAAAAATAGAGTATTTAGTAGTAGTACGTTCTATAGTAGCCTCTTATTACTTTCTCTTAGATTCTATAATTAATTATTATTTTATCTTCTAGCTATTAAAAGTTTATACTATAGCTTTCGTAGAGTAATCTTTTACTTTTTATAGACGGTACTTAATCTTATTATTAAAGAGTAGTTTACTTAGCTTCTAAGGAAGCGTAGACACGTGATTTTCTAGAGCACTTACTAGATTCGCTAGAAAGTATTAAAGATATACTTTAAGCTTTAAATTTCTAAGATAAGAAGCCTAGATTACTAAGTACTTAAGAGACTAATATTAAGATATTATAACGTATTCTTAGTATTATATAGTAGTAGCGTAGTATAACGAAACTTAAACTATCTAATAAGAGTAATCGTTTCGAAGGTTAGTATATAAGTAAGAAGTATAGATACGCCGGGTTATTCACTTAGAAGTGAACTCGTTACTTATATCAAAGATATTAAATAAGATAATAAGATTAATAACTAAAGTTAAGTACGAAGCTCCTATCTAATAGCAGACGTACTAGTCTTATATAGAATCCTTTGTACTATCTGGATCCCTCTACAGGCCTAGATCTATTACGTAACTTCCAACGGTTATCTAACAGTGAGATTCTAGAATACCTAAATACCTCTGTATTACTAATTCCCTTCTATAGTACCTTCTATTTCCTAGATATCGTGTCTTATTCTATTAGAGCGCTGTCTAGACTACTTACTACGTATAACGTGATTTATAACACGTAGCTAGATATAAAAGTAGAAGTAAAAGTAATAGAATAAAAGTAGGAAAATTAGAGAACTATCTTACTTAAACTATATAATCTCTTATACCTCGTTTCTTACTTTTAATACTATTTATAAAGCTCTTATGTACTATTTTAGTAACGTAGTTTATTACCGAGTCGGTAATATCACCGAGTTAGTAATTTTTCCTTAGTATTAAACTTTAAATATTAATAAATCAACTATAATATATTAAATTAACTAAATCTAATCGGAATCTAATAAACTAGATATATTTACAGCTTCTTAACAAGTTTATACGTTGTAACTAGCTTTTCTATAGATTCTATAGTATTGTCTAGACAGCTACCTCTTCTTATAACTACTCTCTGCTATATATATATCGCGTCGTACCTGCTTATCTATATCCTTTTAAGCTATAATATCTTAGGTATCCTCTACTATAAGTGTACTCTCTTAACGGACACGAGCCTTTTTAGCCCTTCGGCGTTTACTTAGAGCTTTATTAGCTGCTTAAAGAGTATACACCTCAGCGGACAGTAGGGTTATCTTATAAGCTATTCGCTCTGTACCTTTGACTAATATAGTAACTGTCTTAAAGAGTAGAGTTAGTAAGCTCCCTTAGTAACAGGTAATCCGATTTCGAATAAGAGTTGTTTATAAGAGAGCTTTAGTTGAGTTAGAAGGAGTCTAGGAGACCTAAGAGTAGCTGTTAGCTATAGAGGGTCTAGAGGGAGTTAGAGTCTATAACTTCACGTTAAGCTTTAAAAGCACTGCTTACGGGTTAAAAGGTACTAAGCTAGCTCTACGGAATCTAGTCTAACAGTTTTAGGCTATTATAGATTCCTTATACACTGCTGTAAAGGCTAGAAAGAACTCTACCTTCGTAATATAGTTGATATAGGCTTTAATAAACGTCTTAATCTACTAACTATATACTCGTTTTAAGATACTAAAGTACCTAATATCAAGTGGCTAGGTAAGATAGGATAAATAGAGAGGTAATCTAAGAGTAATAATGTTATATATCTTATAGTACTCTTAGAACTTAGCTGATTCGTAACTCTTATATCTATCTAATACGAGTATTTAATATAAACCTCTTATATAAGTAGTAGTATATTTATCGAAGTGTTCTAGCTATTCTAGACCTGTCTTATTATTTATCTATCTATTACTTATCGGTTTAATAACCTAATTAGTTAGAAGACCGCTATCTATATACTAATTTAAGAGATAGTTCTTACCCTGAACCACTAGAAATAGAGAGATACTCTAGCCTTTACTATTAATATAAGCAATCGCTATAGCCTATTCCTAATTCCCTAGCTGAACTGTCTTATCTCTGCTACGTCGATCTACATAGGTAACAACTATTATAGAGTAAATTATATCTATTATAAAGCCGGTTTCGTTAAAGTTATAGAAGTTATAGTCTAACACCTTATATTTTACTCTTATATTTTCAACTAGTCGGAACCACGAGCTAATTAGCTTAGAATCTTCGTATAAGGCTCTTTAGAAATCATAGACGTGATTAAAACGCGTCTTAAGAGCTGGTTATCGTTGTACGAATCGATATACTTAGAGCTTACCGACGCGTTTCCTCTCTCTTAATTCTAGGATAAAATTTACTATATCTTCTACACTAGCTAGCTAGGGTGTAAACTCTCTAGAATCTAGGTCAAGTATATTCCGAATAATTACTTCCTCTTCTATCTTAGATAACTTAATATAGTTAGGTCGGATTTCGTTTTAAGGAGTTCAGCTAGCTATTCTATCTAAGAGTATAGATCTAAGTACTCTATAAAGCTTTACTACAGCTAAAGAGTTAATCTTCTTAGATAAACGAATAGCTTCAAGGGCTAGGATTATTCGAGCTTCTTTAGTATAAACTTCTATTTATAGTAGTTGAGAAAACGCGTGTTAAACTTAATAGAGTAGAATATAAGAGAAAATTACCGACTCGGTAATATTACCGACTCGGTGATAAACCACGTTATATATTAATTAATTACTAGCTATATAGTATATTATCTTCTATAAAGACTAGGACTTTATTTACTATTTTATAAACATTTATAGAAGTAGATATAAGTGATACTAGATTAAAGGTTATTCTACTCTAAGTAACTACTTAGAGGCTAGCTTAGAATTATTTCTAAGAGACTAAGAAGAGACTAAAGATAGACAATCGATACTAAGCCTAATTTGTAAATCCTTTACTACTGTTATAGGTTGAATACAAAGAGGTTAATACTGCTAGGGTAGCCACCTATTCACCTTTGTGTAGTAATATCGACAGCTCCGACGCTGAAAGTGGCTGGCAACCTGAGAATTGATGTCAGCATTTTCTATTTCCAATATCACACAATGTATAAACATACTTGGCCGAGACTTCGAGATAGTCCCTTGCTTTGTTTCCCGCTGCTGCTGCGATGGGAATCCCCTCTCTTTTAGCCATGTCTAGAGCATCTTGCATACCACCGCTCTCGGCAGGTGTACCGTCTTGTTTGACCCATGCGATTGACATATTAATAACAGAGCCCCTAAAACCTGATGGTTTCGTGTGCTTGTTGTAAACATGTTCTTTGACAACTGTATTCCCAAAATCTCGGAGTCAGCTTACTTCTTATGGAAAGATTCAAGAGTCGACAAACACATCACTCCTTCCTGCCTTGCAACTTGACTCGATCTCAAGAATGACACATTTCAGAAGTTGACGTACCATCGTACATAGCTGCCTCGGCACTAGCAATATCCCCTCCACACATCTGGACCTTGACGCTAATCAAATTTGCCTTCTGTGCAGTGCCCCCATACTTGTTAGAAATTATACCCACTACGTGTGTACCGTGCCCTTCTTTGTCATCCTAAAAGAGAATTGATTAGAGGGGCTTTTCAAAGACACATGACCAAATACTTACCAAGTTATGTCCACGGCCACAGTACGGTGCTTGTTCCGAGGTTTTTTCCCCTTTAAAATGGGTTGCGATTCTGTTGCCATCAGCCCGCTCTCTGAAATAATCATGCTCGGTCTTTATGCCAGAATCAAACACATAAACATTGACCCCCTGCCCACTATTGGCCAAATAATGTCTTGGTCCAAATTTCTTCCATTCATTTCCCTCTCCCCCAAAATCCATTCTCACACCTGTTGTGATCATCACATCGTTCCATTGTGCGTGCCTCTCTAGTCAAACCGCCGTTGAAATATTTGTCGGCTCTTTTGCTGATGCCGTCGAATATTTTGCCCAGGCGTTGAAGAAAAGTTGGTTCTCTTACCGCCTCGTATACGGAGTCGTGAGTGTCGGGTAGATATTCATTGTGTTCTATCTTTAGGACACCAGGGTCATGACGGATATAGTCGTGGATCATTGAATGGTTGCTTTCGGCTAATGTGAACGAATATGAATTGCCTAGTTCAATATCTCTAAATGAGGCGGCGAATTGACGGACATCGAAGCCGATGTTTTTAAAATGATCTTCGAGCTTGTGGTTGGGCTTGAATCGGACTATATATCCCTCTGGCACAAGGCGGTCCGAGTCTGGGCGGATGTATGGGCAAGGTGTAGAGGAGGGTTTGTAGGTGGGTGTAAAGGAGCGTTCAGCGACGAAAGCTGCAGCGCTGGAAGCGAACAGAATGGTCGAGGTGAGCTTCATATTGAAGAACTCGAGTACAAAAAGATCGACCAATTAAAAATTTGAAAAAGTGAAGATCCGTATAAACAAACCAATTTGTTATAGAACCGGAAATGGTAAAATAATAAGCTTAAGTGGATGATGAGAAAATCTGGAATTGGGACGAAACTCCATTCTTCTTATAGTATAACCAACTCCATCCTGGAAAGATTATTCCATGGTCAGTATTGGTAGAGTATTATAACATGATGTCAAATCTAGTTTTTGAATATAAATTCACACAATATGTACGTATCAAAACCCTTCCTTCCAAATCCTTCGCTGGGAAAATAGTGATCATCATTGTTATGTTGGGAGGCTCAGTGGAGTTGTCATAGAAATACTGCCTTGACCTACGAGGAAAGCAAAAAGAATTTGGGTGTCGTGCCGCAATATGCCCCCGTGAAGTCAGAAATTACATAAAAATGAAATTCAAAGGATGTGTTGGTGTTGGTGTTGGTATTGAGCCTCGTTGCTGAGCAATTTGACATAAAAATCTCTGTATGCACGGTGCAATTCTGATCATTCCCAGCGAATATTTAAGTTATGTCCGCGGTCTTCAAAGGCAAGTTCCAATTCCCCCCTGAAAATGTGATTTTCAATGGCAATCCCAGACGTAAACCAACACAAGGGTTAGTTTTAACGTCAACTAAAAGAGAGAGCCTATGATTACTTGGCAAATTCTAGAAAGCGAAACTCTCATATCTTGGCAAGTGGGCGCAGGCTCAGTTGGAATACTTTCTTGAATGCTAAGCAAGAAAGGAAGTAAGAAAGTTGGCCATTGCTCCCCGCCATCCAAATGCATTCTGGAACAACTGATACCATTAAACGAGAAAATTTAATAAGCGAAAAGGCAATTCTCTGAATCTCACGAGTTCCCACGATTAAGAGCTACGATAATCCCACACTTTATCGCACAGCAAGATGAAATGGTGCCGGGGAACAATGTCCTTACCCCTAATTATATAACATGTAGGAGTCCCAAGCCCTTTTGATTCGCTTAAAATGATATCAGGGAGATAAACCCTCCAATCCTTGCAGCAAAAGACGTACTTCACAGTTCATATTCATCTAGTAGCCAAGTAAGACAGTAATTCAAATACTCATCTCCCAACTCACAAAGTACTTACGATTATTGTTCTAACCCTTCTTCAAAATTTCCCCTTCGATATGTCTAGCCGCCACAAACCCTTTATCAAACCCTAACAAACTTGAAAATACCCCACAAGACTCTCACTATTAACCCATTCCATAGAAACCAATCAGGATTCCAAAAGAGAGAGTAGATACATCAAAAGTACAGTACAGTATACTACTCGCACAACAACGGTGACAAAACACACATACCCCAAATGAGATGTTAATTCCAACAGCTGGGAACCTTGAAGTCGTGCAGGCGTTGCATTAAAAATAAAGGAGGGCTCAGGTTCAACATTTATTTAGGCGGACACGGAACGTGGCCATTGTCTCAAACTACAAAAATACAAACACCTGTAACTCAACGCAAACATGATATAAACTTCCAACGCTTTGTTACAAGGTAAACTAGCATCTTGAGTACATAGCTGTATTTTTTCTGTATTTTTGTGATCAGTTGTTGTCGAGTCTTCTAATTTTCGCTTTAGGAATAATCCTAATTTAATTCAAATCTATTTGTATCTTTTCCTTTATAGTTTATTAAATATGTCCTCTTAAACAAATCGTGCTCAAAGAGCACTATATCTTATTATAATAGTATATAATTAGATTGTCTATAAGGAGAGAAGAGTTCTCTAAGTAGAAGAACTATTTAACTAAATCTAATAGTACGAATTCTAATTTCCGAAGAATAACCGAGCTTATTTACTAAACTTAAATCTTTACATAAGATCTCTCTTTCTACTAGACGTGTACACTCTCTCGTAGCTCCTAGGACGCTTTTAATTGTTTATTCTTAGTAGGTTAAAGCTTTGTAGAGAATTTACTCTTAAACGTATAAATAGAATTACTACTACTAATAACGTTTATTAAAAGTTCCTAGGTATTCTCGTTTTTACTATATTCTTACTAACGAATAAGGTATTTAAACTTTTTATTCTTTCTCTAGGAGTCTACTATCTCCTCTATTATCTAAAGAGCTTAGCTATTAATACTAACAGCTACTAGTATTACGAACTATAACTGAAGACAAAGATATAAGAGTATATATATATAAATACGAGAATTTAAAGCTATAGTTCTATCTACAAAGACAACGCGAGCTATATATCTAGAGAAAAGTAGTTGCTTAGTAAGTATAAGCTATAAGTAGCTAAGATCTCGCTATAGCTCTTATTATAGCTATTACGAACTATAACTAAAGGCAAAGATATAAGAGTATATATATATAAATACGAGAATTTAAAGCTACAGTTCTATCTACAAAGGTAACCCGGGTTATATACCTAGAGAGAAGGGGTTACTAAGTAAGTATAAGCTATAAGAAGCTGAAATCTCGTACGAGCTATAAAGAGCTAGAAGCACGTATAGCTAAGATCTCGCTATAGCTTTTATTATAGCTATAAAGGAGCTAAGATCTCGCTATAGCTCTCGTTATAGCTCTTATTATAGATCTATATATCCTAAGGTGATTATTAAGGTTACGTACTATTACGTGCTATTACGTATATTCTTCTAGGTTATAGACTAGCGCTGTAATATTACCTCTCTCTTTTAAAAAAACTTGTTTATAAGCTTTATATTATAACCGAGTTATTAGTAAGATAGTTATAATCGTCTATACTATTCTCTTACGCTTATATCTAGCTTTATAAGGCTTTTAATAGACTAGCGTAGGCTAGATTAGCGAGGTAAAAGTCGTGTAATTTATATAGATAATACTTAAAATTAGAGGCTAGATACTACTATAGATCAGGGTCGTAGTCTAACTATTTAACCTTATAATAGAGCTTTCTATAAATTATCTTTATAGCTAAGACTTCTTCTACTTCTTACTCTTTCTAATCTATAACTTATATTAGCGGAGGTAGCTCGTTTACCTATCTAGGTAACGGATCTATAGTAGCTTTATAGAGTAGTAACAGGTGGAATACGAGGTATATACGGAAGTAGTCTAGTAATTCGAGCTGGAAAGAGTAGCCTTTATAGGCTATAATCTAGAATAGACCCTCGTTTTATCTGTCTAGCTTATAGCTTAGCTGGTCTGTCTTCTAATTATAAGTTAATACTTAAACAAAGTCGTCTATGTCGAAGTCTACTACTCTTCGAGTCTAGTTTATAGACTTAGTATAGCGCTCTTATACTTTACTTACTAATTCCTTTACTATAGTCTAAGTGTTATATATCCTTCGTACTAGTGTCTTTGTATCTATCTAGTTTAGCTGTTCGCGTATAGTTATAGGTTTATCTAAGCGATTCTAGTTAAAGAACATAGTAGCTATATATCTATTAATTACTTCGAAGAGTAAAAGCTCTTCTAGACTCTTATATAGAAGCGTAAGCTAGGCGTAGTCTAAAATAGAGACAAGTTCGCTCTAGTTATTCTAGTAGTAACTAATAAAAGATTATAGACGTTAATTAATCTATTAGTTTAGTATTTTAGTTTATTTATTAGTCTAAGAGTAGAAAGCAGTAGATAGCTTAAGCTTTATACTAAGGATTCCGTAGAATTCGAACTAGAAAAAAGAGACGAACTATAGTCTACGGTCTAAAATAATACTTTATAAATAGCTATAGATTTAATATATCTACGTAATATATATTTAAGCTATAACGTGGTTTATTACCGAGTCGGTAACTTTTTTTATATATAAAAAACGTCTATATATAACCGTGCACTTTCTTTATTTATTAATATAAAATATTAAAATTAAAAACCTAGTTTTATTATTATATAAATAAATAAGATTTTAATTTTTAAGAGCTTATTAATTATAATTACTTAGTTATTAA